>VYYI01001216.1:0-21114 GCA_021029175.1 Bilobella aurantiaca
AAATTAGCTTTTAAAAGTACGTTAAAATGGTAAAAAGTAAATATCTTTTTGTAAAAACATTCCTGACTCTGGCATCATAAAGGTTAATTGCACACAGTTTTTTTACTTTATTACAATTGTGTGAATTATATTACTGCTGTTTCTACTCTAAATATTTCCACAATATAAATTACTAAAAACTACAATTTAATTATTTCAAACATTTTTTCTTATATATTTTATGAATTTTATAATTTTTTTTTGAAATTTGAATTGAATTTTTGAATTTTTTGTCCATTTATGTGTCGAAGAAAGTATCGGAGAAAGCGAAAACCGGTTTTGCTGCCCAACTCGGTTGTCGGAGAAAGGAAAGTGAAAGCGAAAACCGGTTGCAACTTGACGGACGTAAAACAAAGCGAGTACAAATAAAGAAGAATCTGCGAGCCCCCCACGTAAGACACCGTGATTATAGCGTGGTGAGTATTGTTTTTTTTTTTATTATACCTTGTTTATTTTTATTGACATTTCATTGAATTGTGTTTTGTTCGTATAAGTAGTAGTAATTTATATTCAATTCAAGTAACAGAGAAACCGAAACCGTTCTTGCTGCCCAAGTCTGAGTTGCCTGAGAAAGTAAAGTGAACGCAAGAACCGGTTCTATCTTGACAGACGTAACTCTCAATTGTTTTTAAATTGGAAAATAATAAAATGAAGAAGCAGAACAGCGCACAAAAAAAACGTGCGCATTTCATCAATAATGTTTTCGGAGAGGCAAACTCTTCCACTCAATCCAGTAGTCCAATGTGCAACCTTAAAAAGTAAAATTAACTAAATTAATTAATGCTGAAAACTGAATAATTACTATTATCATCCACGATGTAAATCAAATGGCTTCACAAATCAATTAAGGAATTAATGGATAGTGGATTATTTTGCGGAAGCGCATCCATGCCCGACACTGACTCCGGAGGCGGCGCGGCTATTGGATGGAGGAATTGCTTGAGAAACTCTTCGATGTGCTTGCATTTTTCCGTGACCGGCAAATTGCATCACTTTGAGATCTTCCCTTCTTCGTTCGTGTGCTTCAAATTGTTAATCGTAACTTTAGTTGATAATTAAAGATCACTGTTTTCTTATCAGCATACAGTGTCAGCGATTCATCACCTATTAATCGCTTTGAGCGTAAGTCAATGACCTGTCTGAGGTGCTATCCATTCCATGGTCATCATTGTCTCAATGGGTCTTTAGGTCTCTTTTTAACATTGCAGAAACACCTCTGAAGCTGAAGTAAACATGGCGCAAAGTAAGTTGAATGAATTGGCTGGGAAATTCGGTAAAAGTCCTCGTGGACTTGGTATTGGACTGAAATTTGCTGCCGTGGCAGGTGTTACTCTTTACGGAATAAGTCAGTCCATGTACACAGGTTGGTAACAATATTTTTTTCAATTGCTTGATTGATTTTTCATCACTCAACCGATTTTGATGTTACAGTTGAAGGCGGTCAGCGAGCTATAATCTTTAGCAGGTTGGGTGGAGTTCAAAATGATATCTACACAGAAGGGCTTCACTTTCGTATTCCATGGTTCCAGTATCCTATAATTTATGACATTCGTTCGCGCCCAAGAAAGATTTCCTCGCCAACCGGAAGCAAAGACTTACAGATGGTGAACATCTCCCTCCGAGTTCTGTCAAGACCAGATGCACTTCAGCTACCAACTATGTACCGACAGTTAGGACCAGATTATGATGAGAAAGTGTTGCCTTCTATCTGTAACGAGGTGCTCAAAGGCGTCGTTGCAAAATTCAATGCTTCGCAGTTGATAACACAGCGTCAGCAGGTTTGAGCCAAAGACTACATCATATTCCTTTACGGGTTTATTATATACTTGCTTGTAATATGTTTGTTTGTGACGACTGTACTATATAGGTATCGCTTTTAGTAAGACGTCAGTTGACGGAACGTGCACGGGACTTCAACATGATTTTGGATGACGTTTCAATAACAGAACTCAGCTTTGGTAAAGAATATACTGCTGCTGTTGAGGCAAAACAAGTTGCTCAGCAGGAGGCTCAGCGCGCTGCCTTCGTTGTTGACCGAGCCATTCAAGAGAAGCAGCAGAAAATTGTACATGCCGAGGGAGAAGCCCAAGCTGCCAAAATGGTATAAAAGCTTTCTATTCATTTTTTTTTTCATTTTCTTGGATTTTGAAATGATGAGAAACTTAAGGCTGACTGACCATTTGCCCCCCAATGTAAATCTTGATAAGGAAACTCAGAACATCTTTTCCTCATTTTAAATGCAGTGGGAAATTAATTTGATGGTGAAAATTACTTCAATTTCTTTAATCGAAAATGTCGTAAATCCACTTCACCTTCACCGTGCTTTCATTTTATGACCTTCATCCAAAGTTAACGATGAATGGTTTCATGCTGATCGCGGTTACATTTTTGTTTTTACAACATAGGGGTTATATTGGTTGAAGATGGCGTTCTTTAGTAATCTGATCGAAACCAATTTTGGAATAACTTCTGTTTAGATATGAACAAATTATCAAATTATACTTATTTTTGTGTTTGGAATTTCAGTTGGGAGAAGCATTGAGTACTAACCCTGGTTACCTAAAATTGAGGAAAATTCGAGCAGCACAAGGAATCGCTCGCACTGTATCCCAATCTCAGAACAAACTTTACTTGAGTGGAAACACGCTGATGCTGAATATTAATGACATGGAGTTTGACGAAACCATGGAACGGCTCGGAGGTGACCCACGGAAGAAAAAATCATCATTCTAAAGTGGAAGAATATTTGGTAGATTTTCATGTTAAAACAGTGTGTTATTTAGGATTCAGTAAATCAATCACACATTTTGTGGCAACAAAAAATGGCAAGAGTTTCTTGACAAAAAATTGGCAAATTCTCTTCTATCAATTTTTTCACGTCGTGGGAGGATTTTATGGTTTCGATGGTGAAATTATGCCAATGTTATCTTATAGGTAAAATTGACTTGGTAAATGTCCAAAGCCTTTGGCCAGGAGTGACCAACAAGTGACCACAATACCTTGATGGAAACTTGAGAGCCTGGTGCAAAAGAGTTAGATTCGCTAGCGGTCTTCCGATGTTAAGTTCATGAAAACAGGCGCCTAACATTTTCATTCCTGTTTTTCCAATCATTTTGTTTAGTAACTTTTAAAGGAACTGAAAAGGAGCTAACTAATCTAAACTTTATGCGCAACACTCTCACCGATCTTTCGAGACAAAGATCAGAATTTTAGGTTCATCAGTTTATTTTATTTTAACTACAAAAATACTAGTAGGGATATTTCTAGAAAAAAATCAAAATTTGAGAAAAATAAAGAGTCAGGGCCGAGTCACGCATTGGTGTACGTCAGCCGCTACACTACAACTCATTTCTCATTTTGCTTCTGAATGAATTGAAGTAATTATTCCTGTTCTTTTCTAAACAACTTAAACTATTAGGACGTATCCAAAAAATCGGGAAACACTAATTGTTGGACTGACTGTTCAGCGTTGACTCACGCTGTCACTGCTGTCCAGCCCTTCGGACGTTGTAAATAGTTCACTAAACTCAATAAAAATTAGAGATTTTTTCCAGCTTTTTCTTAATTTTTAGGTAAAATGGTCACGAACGTGTGAAAATTGAATTCTGCGTAAAAAACTTATAAAATTTAGCCCTAGTACGATCATTTGCTAGGCGTTAAACTAAAGCGAAAAGCCCCCTATATCAAAGTTGACCTCCTCGGATGGCAGATTCAACGTCAAGATCCAACATAAGTTACTACAACAAGTTACTTCGCCCGGAAATGACCCCTTGACCTGAAAATGATTCAAGGTCAAACTCTAGTTTTGCATAAAACGAAAAGTTATGATGGTCCCGATAATTGTAGAGTCCCTTCCTCACCCGGAAATGACCCCTTGACCTCAAAATGACCTTTCAAGGTCAAACTAGTTTTGCATGAAACGAAAAGTTATGATTGTCCCGATGATTAGAAGGGCCCCCCTTTACTCGGAAATGACCCCTTGACCTCAAAATTACCTATAAAGGTCAAACTCTAGTTTTGAATGAAACGAAAAGTAATGATGATCCTGATGACCTAAACGCCTTGTATATTTGAAAATGGCCTATTGACTTCCGAGGAGCAAGACTTCTTTTTTCTAGTCTAATCTTAATATTTTTCTAGTTCTAAGTTTCCTACTTCCGCTACTGGTTGACCGTTTTACCACGGTTTATTATTATTAACTTTGGAGAATTATTAATACTACAATTAAAAACAAAAGGAAGTTAAGTTAAAAATTTGTCGAGTACAAGACAAATGCCTGACAAAATTGGTTTTAAGTTTCAATTGTGTTACGGATATATTTCTATAGTTTGTACCAACAAAAATCATTTGGAATAAGTTTTAAAATACAGCACAGTGCCTGCCAATCATTTTGTATCTTCTCTACCGTAGCCGATGATACCCGTATATCTCATTTTATATTTATAATTTCTATGGAGTTTAAACGAGCAATGACCTTTGGTCTGAGTGGACTTCGATTTCTTTTAAATAAATGCTTTATTTCTTTACAAGCTGTGTGCTGCTTAAGAGAATTCAAAAATGCCGCTAACAGAAACAAAATGTTGGGTTGACCAGCATTGTCGTTGTCAATTAAACAATTTCTGGCTCCGAAGCAGTGATTAGTGCAAGATGACTTTAGTTGCTCGTGACCAGCATGGTGCAGCGACGCTTCACCTAGTGAAGCGCCACGTTGGTGGAGGTCAGCATGGTCTGGGCGTAGACAAGCGGTCCATGGACAAGCAGTCGAGAACCGCTGCTCCAAGGCTAGTGCGCCGCGTTTGCATTGATGTAAAGACGGTCCATTTATTGAGACGCGTATCGTACTTCTCGCAAGTATTGAGACTATTGCTCCCATCGTTTCCACCAATTGCGAACATGCAGTTTCCTTCTAGGCTGACAAGTTCATGCGTTGATCTGAAACAAAAATGGGCACTTTAAGCTCGATTTATAGAATCTGATGGACTTTTCCAATTACAATTTGCATTTTTAATTAAATGGGATCAATTTCAAGTCACAGCGTAAGCAATTCAGATCCTTGAAAACCCTATTATCAACCATAAGTTCACTTACTTCCAACTAAATTAATCAGATTGCATAATCATACAAAAGAAAATATTCAGAAGACATCTTTTCCGCTATTATTGGTATTTCTTTTTCGTTTTTGTAAAAGCCAGGAAAAGTAAATAAATATTCAATTTCTACTTTTCTAAAAAAAGTTCTAAAAATGTCACCTTCTCGTGTGCATTGGGGCAATCGTCTCCCATCGCATTCTTCTTGGATCCAATTTTTCTCCGCTCTGCAGACAAGTGTTTCCATCTGTTCCGCCAACGCAGTACAGACATCCATCTGGAGATATAGAACAGAATTGTTTAATTTAGAACAGAACAGCTTAATTGAGAAAATCTAATTGGGTAATTCGAATATTATAGTGAATTTGTAGTGCTAATTATCACAGCTTGCTGCTTCCATTTCTACTTTCGCTTCTCTTGTAAGTGAAAGCTTCACATCTCATCTCACAGTCGACAGAACACTCACCAATCGCTGCCAGCCCCGTCGATGATCGCTTCTGGCTCAGAGATGACACCGAAATCCATTTCCCTTCCCGTGGATCCAATCTTTCCACCACGCTCAGCGCTATGTTCGAATCCAGACCACCCACGGCCCAGACGCTCCCATCTGCTTTCCCATTCAAGGACAAAAAAAAAGTGATTCAAAAAGTTATACATCCCACGGTTCAATTTTCAAATCGCTTATGTCTTACCTAGCGCTGCTAAGCGGCAGAAGCGTCTTCGTTGAGACAAAGCGGGGCAGCAACTCCAGACGCCAGTTAACGGGTCATACCGTTCTGCAGAGCTGAGACATGAAGCACCGTCGTATCCGCCTAAAAATTCATCAATCGCTGAAACGGTAGATCAAACATTTAATAATTGGTAACAAGTTACCAGCAGCGTAAAGTAGGCCATCCATAGAACAGAGCCCAAGGCAAGAGCGACGCGTGCCCATAGGAGCAATGGAGTTCCATTTGTTAGCTCGAGGATTGTAACTTTCTCCAGTGGCCAGATCGCTGGAACCGTCATACCTAAAAGTATAGTAAAATGGATCGTGACAATGCACTAATTAAAGGGCTCACTTCCAGCGACTAACCCGCCGACAGCGTACAAGAGGCGTCCAATGCTCCCCACCCCGCACCGTGACCTACGAGTTGACATAGGGGCAACGGGGAGCCATCGATCAGTTCGCGGATTGTAGCACTCACATTCGCTGTGAATTGCAAATAGGCTACCTCCACCTTTGTAAAATTACAAAAATTATAATTATTAATAGATTTTTAATTGACATTATTTTTTTAAAGAAAATTTGGATTTCTTTTGAAGTTTTTACGAAGCATAATTGAGTGGCGATATTTAAATGATTAAATTACCAACGGAAAAAATGTAAGGGCGCATTCCATCAGGGCGTCTTTCCCGGGTCCGTTCCGACGCAAGCGCCGCTCGCTGTTCCGGCTGGAGATGATACCGCATCGCTTCGAGCAAAAGTTCTTTACATCCAGAGTCTTCCCTTATTAATTCCTCGGAATCAACGGTGCTCATGAGGTATCGCCTCGACAGCAACGGTATCCTGACCTTTGACATGAGCCTCGAGAGGTAGCAACCTCGTTCATCGACGTTGTGGCGCACCCAAGCCATCGCTGCCTCAAAGGCCTCTTCTTCGTTTGCCACATTCAGTTGATTGCTTCCAATTAATTCCTCAACCTGAAAGGGTGAAAAAAATTCTAGCTTAAAATAATGTCCACGCAAGCCTTTTTTAAATTGAAACTCAGACTAACGCCTGTCCATCAGTGCTTCACCACACAAATATTTCGTTCTCATTATTTTTAATTTATTGTTGGAGTCGACAGGTGAAAGCTTTATTAATGACTCAGGAAATGAAAAGCAAACAAGATGCTCTAGATAATTATTCTAATGAAAATGTAGGGCCTTTCTCCAGGAGCATGAGGGCGAGGAACACAGAAAGACAGTGAAATATGACTTTACTTTTCGTAGTTTAGATTTGGATATTGATTTCCTTTTGTTTGCTGGGTCCTATTCCCTCGAAAATGCTTTCTCCGCTTTCTCTTGGGATAATCATTTTTCAAGTAGCAACTTTCATAAAAGTGTCAAAGTTGGTGTTAGGATGGGCACTTAGAATTGGTTAATTTTTGCAGAACGTTAGTTCAGGTTCCCGATTACCGGACTCCTATTTGTTGGGGTGGGGAATGAGAAATTTGGTGACTGACCTCTTCGAGCGGAAGGACAAGGAACTCCTCGGTGTTCATGACGTCTGGAAAGTTTTGAAGTGCGAAGCGATGGGATCTCGTGTGGAGGTCATGGCAGGCATGCGTGTCAGCGAAGGTCCTAATGCCGAGGCAGTTCGTGGGATGAAGCTGTCTCAAAAGAAATTTACAGCAAGCCTCTCGAACGAGCGACATTTGGAGAAGGCTCGACGCTGGAAGTAAAGCCTGTTAGAATTCAATTCGAACATGAAAAGATTGAATAAGCTTACTAGAGAGAAAAGCGAAATAAAAAAAATAATAAAACTCGATTTTTTCATTGTTGGTCTAATCTTAAATGTCTTTCCTAATTTATGTAAATTCTTCATAATTAACCCGAATCGTGGTAAAACCTTCAAAAAAATGTTGCTATATTCCTCATCCACAAAACTGTTTCTCGAATCTTAGAACTTATTTCTACACCTTTATTTCAAAAAGTAAGGACGCCGTTAAAAGTAATGTAAAATGCAACTCGCCTGGACATTCTCTTCCGTGATGAGCATGTCACCAGTGTAAGCATAATTGACCAATTGTTCCATGGCAGTTGGATCAATCTCATGAATTCGTATGGTCTTCTGTGTCCTCTCGGCCAAATCATCTAAAAAAATTTAAATCAAATTGGACATTTGAATTTATCAAAGAAAATAATAAGTTTTTAAATTAGCAAGAGCATTTCCGTATTCCCAAACCTCGACAGCATTTATCCGATTACTTAAATGTTTACTACTCAAGAGATATACGAATTTATGTATGTATTTTTGTTTCGGAATAATGCCGATGCCAATAAAACAATTGAGATTTATCATCAATTTTTTGGATTCCTTATTTTTTATAAAAGAAAGTGAAAAGTCTGGCTCACCGTTGAACATAGCCTGGAAGTATGGACTTATGGCAGCGAGTATGACTTTGTGAGCTGGAATTTGAACTTTGTCGTCGACGTTGATGATAACGTCGCAGAGTTGATGGCTTTGGCGCATTTTGGACAGGGCATCAAAAGCCGTGGCAGCATGATTTGGGTTCTTGTGGGCAAATGGCAGGGTTGGACCAAGCGTCGCTTCGGCCACGGTGCTCGAAGTCGGCGAAGTTGGGGAACTGTTAAATGTAGGGCGCTCGTGGGCTTCGAAACCTTGACTTCCGCCCAAAGTCAAACTTGTCGTCAACGGCAGTTTGAGTGACACTCGGTTCAAGGAACCAGTCGAAGCAACACCGTTGAGACTGGAAGTCATCGAGCTCAAGCTGGAGGTCAGTTCTGGACCCATAATTTACGTTTGAACTCTGTTCAATAATCGCTAAACAGAAAGTCAGAAGAAAAAAGATTAATTATTTTTAAATCGCTGATTTATGTTCTAGATTAAGATTACTTATGCTATCACTGGAGTTAAAGGTTGCTTTAAAGAAAACGTATTTTCCTAGAACCAGTTTTCCCATCATAAGATCATAATGAGGAGAAACGCGCTTTCACCTATTTCTACTCAAGTGAAACGATGCATTTATTTTCCAAGAACCAATTATTTTATCATCGTTATTTTGTTCTATTATTTCTAGTTGATGAGTCCTATAACATGTAAATGGCGAACAAATGTTCACCGATATCGAATAACAATGGACAAGATTATTTGATACTGTCCAAAGTCCTACCGAGCCCTGACGTGACATCCGAGTCACTCCACTCCTGTAACCTGACACAAATTCCAATAATGCTCAAAACAAATGACATTTGGGGACAAATAATCGTCATCCAGACTTTCTCTCGCTGCTTTTCACTGCTTCCGCTTTCTTTTGTTCTTTTTTCTGCTTCCTGATCTTTTCGCATTGTGGACACGTCTGGAACGGAAGAAAAGCACCCAAAACCAAGTTCCGTTCCATTGCGTGCTCCAGAAAAAAAAACGAACGGTTACTATCAAGTTTCATCCCGACAATGCCTCTTTTTCGGCTTCTCCAGCTTAACTCGCTTGAAGGGCTCAAGACACGAAAGGGCAAAGTTCTGGAAGGGTTCTTTTTTTTCTCTTCTAAAATTATGAAATTCTAAAAAAAAAAAAACATAGTCCACCGTCTATCTTCCGATTTATTTAGAGAGAACGGACAGGGAGGCTGTAACAAGAAGTTAGGGATGTTCAAGTTCCTTTCCGTTCCGTTTCCACCAAAAAACGAAACCGAAACTGACACAGGATGCATTTATATTTTGTTCCTTTCCACTAGTAAATACGCATTTTCTTGACAAAATGTAGTGATCTCATGATTCTTCAAATCAGAAACATGCACAACAGTAAAATTTTTACATAAAATTTGAAAAATTCCCGTGTTTTTACTCATTTGAATTTTATAAAAGTTCCGGTTCCGTTCTTTGAAGAAAGGGTTCCAATGGAACATGGAACGGGAAACGGAACTGTAACGGTACGGTTTGGGCCGTTTCCAAAATTCATGGAACTGGCACTGGAACGGAACCTGAAACCGGTTTCGTTTCGTTTCTGGCACTGGAGCTTGAATATCCCTACAAGAAATCTTTATTTCAGGAAAAAGGAAACCGGCTATCCCAATTTTTCCAGTCCATAAATTGTCAAGGGAGAAAATTGACCATCAAGAATCACCAGGTCTGGGAAATCTTGGGCAATAATCTACGAAGAAACTCTTCGCCTTTCCCTTTCGAAAATAAGTTCAGTATATTGCTTTCTCTTTTTTTTAGCTTGGTTTAGAATTTCCTACACTTTCTAGAATGGGCAGGGAAACAAGTTAGTGCCAGATTGGTCTTCCTTATATCTCCTTAAATCTGGTGAGGGAAACTAAAGGCTTATCGATTTAGTAGCCTTATTGCTTTTAGTAGCCAAGAGCACAATGAGACTTTCACTTTCTCAAATTGACTTTCTCTTTCTCAAGTGCTTTCCAAAGGCACCGTGGCCGACCAGACCGCCATCGTGGCAGGGAAGGGCAACGGAGGACATGGAACTCGGGGATATTTTGAGTTGCTCGTTCCTGTCTGATGACGCTGATGACGTGCCATCGAACGGCGAGACATCGTTTTTCAGTGGCTATTAAATCCTAGTGTCGTCAAATGCTGATGAGATGATACTAAAAAAAAAGGCAAGACTGATGACCTTTTCCAGGGGAAAGAACGACGGGCTATTGAACGTTTTTTTAACCCTCATTCAGGACCCATTAAGATTTCAATTACGATACTCTTCGAAATCGACTTCTTTACATAATCTTCCACCCCCATTTTCTAATCAGTTAAAAACCACGCACAAGTTGACGCACCAGATTTAATTTCCGTTTTCTCAAGATTTATTGCAAATGGTGGGCAAATTATAGGAGAACGCTTCGTCGTCACGTTTCTTGTCCAAGAGAAAGCCTCCCAGCCAAAGTAGCGGCTTTTGAATCTCCACTTTCACGGTCCAATGCACTGTTGCTTATAATCAATTTGCCTGTAATTACATAGGCCAAAATTTCCTTTCCTTGGAACTGGAACCCGAGCGGAATAGCAATTGAACTCCATTTGACATTGTAAGAGGCGATTTGTTTAGAAAAAGTGGTTTAGATTTCCTTTCCCTTTTCCACATAAAAGTGGTAAAAAAGAGAAAGCTCGTAGTGGAACAATATTTCATTCAAAATATCTTTTCATGCCTGCAATCTCCATTCCGCCCATGTGCTACAACATTTCCATAAAAAAGGACTCAATTCTAAAAAAAATCCATTAATGGCCCGAGTTCTTCAACTTGGTTTGCTTGGCATTTCTATCAAATAATTTCTTGATGCACATATTCCTATGCGTAGAAGTAATAAGAAGTAGAAAGCTCCAATTGTTAAATTTTAACTGTAAACTTTCACTTTTTTTTTCTAAAAATTCCAATTTGAGCTTCTTTAAAGTTTCCTTCGTGTTGAGAATTGAAAAAAAATTCTAAAAAGAGAAAGTTGAGAATAGAACGTGCCATTCACTGATCACAATGATACGAGGGAAATGAACTTAAGGAGCATAAAAGAAATGTCTAACAATAGAAAGGAGATCGATGGTAGCAAAGGCCTCTTTCCATTAGGATCTGGGTACCTTTTGCATTTGAATGATGAAGTGAAAGCCTTCATTCACACCTTGGCATTAATGCTTAACATTATTCAGGTGTCAGGTCAGATGTAAAATAATCTGGCAACTTTCACCCTTCTAGTAAAATTAAACCAAAAGACTTTGACAGAGTCAATTAATGAAAACAGAGTTTTCCAGAAATTCTGCACAAAAGTTAAGTAAGGAGAAAGTTTTTCTACCACCAAAAGAGAAAGTTTTCCATCGGCTGCTCCTTGCCTAACATCATTAGCAATAAAAGCAGGCAGTCACATGCAATAATTGAAATGGAGACCTTGTTTTTTAAAGAGAAAGTCCAACAAGGCTCTCGACACAAAAGTGATCATTGGTAGCCAACGTTCTCTTTTTTCGCGGTTTCGTGCCTTGCCTCTCGGAGCAGTGAAAAACCGTTGAAAACCTCACCAACAAGGAAAAGCGATGATAGCCTTTACAGCTATTAGCTGTACGTGCTCTACAAAACTAATGAAAATTTGCTTTTATATGGCTTAGCGGTGTGTTTAAGCTTTGCAGCGAAAGGGTGTGACCCGGACGACTGTGCCTATGCCCGGATGCCTCTCCTAATGACCCGTATGACCTCTAACTGACCTGACGGACCTGTAGGGACGACCGGTGACCTCTAGTGGGTCGATGAGTGGAAGGATGGTGGGTGCTGGTGGCTCATATCCACCACAACACAATCAAATGAACGGAGAGGACACAAGGAGATGTTCTCCGTCAATCCTTTATTTCCCACTACCTAACCTATGCTTATCCTATGCCTATCCTATGCCTTCCTCCTTCTTCTCATTCCCGCCACAAGGGGAAGGTCAACGGGGCTTGAATAATTGAGTAAGTGTAATTTAGGAGGCCAGCCAGTTCCATTTGGTGGAAATGAAAATGCGAAGTGTCAACTAGGACAGGAGATACTGTTTCAGTAAGAAAATTCCAGAGAGAAAGTACTTAGGAATGCGATAAAGAATGCAGAAGAGCCAGCATAACCGTACCGCTTAGCTGGGATCATGCCTGAATTCTGGAAGTAGGTTTACTGTTTCCGTTTATGGTCATTGCCATACTTCTCGTTGCCTTCAAACTTCATATAAAAAAAGCCACTAGTGTCCTTATACGTCTGAAAATAGTCCCGGAAGGGTCATAAAACTCAAGGTCAACTGTCTAGTAACCCAAATATGGCATCTCCTGGACAGTGGATGGCGCAGGGTAGCAAAAGCTATTACAAGCATGTCACTCATGTTTCGGACATCAGAAATCGATACTTCTAGAAGTGGCCTCTAACCGCTAACGCAAATATACTTCGATCCTTGAATCACGCAAAATACAAAACGAAAATCCAAATCCTAGAACTTTTCATGCGTCGCGACATTCTCGTAAAACGTCAACTAATTTGGTTTCTGATGGATAAACGCAGTCGGAAAAATAACCCGTTAGAATAATTGAATTTGATTGCAGCAGTTGCATCATTTAATAGTGACAAGATCCAATATTTAGGCTTTATAGCCAATTTTCAAATGAAACTTCAATTCGAATTTTAGTTTAACTTTATTTCAATTTAACTTTCAACCTCTTTTCGTTCGTTTTTCCAAAACGAAAACGATAGAAAACCCTTCCTCAAAAGGTCTGGTAAAGTATTGGAGTTTGTAAGTATAACAACGAATACATTTTTTCTGACTTACAATATACAAAGAAAAATTATTTAAATATTAATAATCTTTACCTTTATAACACCGAATTCTTGAACGTCCTGACCTTCGCTTAAGAAAGCTACTGAGCCCCAGATTTTACGTGCTTTCTCCTCCACTCTCTCCTGCGAAGACTTTTGGGCGGGAAAAGCAATGTGCCTGCCTGGTAACAGGGCCAAGGACTTTCTCCACTCTCTCCACTCGCTCCCGCTTCAGCACTGAAACGCTTCACTTTCTCGAGCTTTGTCAAAGAGCCTTTCGAAAAAAAAGGAAGCCAAAGCGCCCGCAACTCCCCAAATTCGGCTAAGAAAGGGCTTTGAACTTTGTCTTTCCTTTTCCCAGATTTCCCAGAGAAAGCGACGAGACTTTCTCTACGCATCCGCCAACCCACTCCAGACAGCCACACACTTCCAGACTGAGAAAAAAACTACAATTTTTCATCCTGTCCCACTCTTCAAATCCAGTAATTCCAGATTTAGACCAACCAATGAAACGTCTCAAATAAACGCTTTTTTAATCATTAAAAACTTAACCGAATTTAAACAATCTCAAATCTTTAAGTAAAGGGTTTCCGATTATTTCCCAGAGTAATTATCTCATTTAGCCGCATTAAACTATAATAATCTTACTACACTTAACTATGAAAATCCTTACAAAAAAAAGGCCGTCATTTGGATGGATGCTGGAATGAAATATGGTTTCAATAGAATCACATAATTTTCAATTTCTAAATCAAACTAAATTATAACTACAGGCTTATCAATTTGGTTTTTTTTTAGTTTAAGTAAAGATTGATTATTCCTTTTAGCCAAATGCAATTTCCCCAGTTCGTAAACAATATTGTTTTGCTAAGCAATCCGCCCAAGCTAAATCAATACTTTTAAGTTTAAAATTGGAATGAACTTAATCGATTTCAAACTCTAAAATGTTCATAACTTGGTCTATTATGCTTTGTTCAAAATCCTTGAATTCTAAATTTCGATTCCTAACTATGATTTTAATGTTAGCAAATTGTTTACAAATGGCACATTGTGAAACTAACAAATAGGCTATGTAATCCAAATGTCAGTTCCACCGTTTGAAGCTTGTAGTAACAGTAGCAGCCAAGTACTCATTCTCCCTTTTCTTCTGCTTTTGAGAAAACGAATGTTACACTGTAAAGTACATTTTGGACGATTTTTCGTGTTCATAATCTTCATGACCAAAGAAGCTGTTTGATTGTTTTAGATCTGTGTAGTGATTACTGTACGCCTCGTGATGACTGTAGGTTTTTCCTTTTCGTAATTACTTCCATTCATGTTATTTACGTTGTTCTGGGTTAAGATCGATGAGACCCTAGGCTTTGGTACAGGCGGAGGAGTCAGCGGTTTATTTCTTTCCGATTCCTATAGAAGAATACAACAAAAACCAATCATCAATTATTCATGATAATCTCTTCAAAATCTGTCAAAAGTTTTTGCAAAATGCAAGATGATTGATTAGTGTTAGCTTCACTTTTTTCTTGCGACAGCGCAAGCATGAAATTCGAAAAATTCAAGCTGTTCGAAATAGAGAATTTCAGATGGACAGGAAGAAGGAATTAGCAGTGATGGGCTTCCCAAGGTGATGAACGCTGAAAATCAGTAGGGTCGCGAAAGAAAGGAAGTGATTGGATACCAAAAACATGCTATAGAAAGTAAAGCTTTCCGACGCTGCTCGAAAAAAAAGTGTCCCGCCAAGAGTGAAAATTTGGGCAGCGATAGTCTTCCAGCCCTTGAATCGCCAAAGCCAAAGTGTTCTAACTTACTCTACTGAGAATTGGGCTGGCGAGCTTAGCCTTTGTACAGGCAGTTGGGGAGTCCTCAGGTAGCCTAGGAGAAGAAGGGCCCTTCTCCGTTGGAATGGTGGTCAGAAGGAAGGGGTTGTGGTTGTGGAAGGGATTGGTGCTATTGGACATGCTAAGGAGAGCCGACGTAATGGCATCCAACTGATTGAATTCAAATGGATTTCCGGGGGGACTTGAGGACAAGGAGTCCTTGACAGTGAGCTCAGAAAAGAAGGGATTGGTTGAAGATCCATTTCTGACAGGAGACGAAGGAACTTCTCTAATTACAATTTCCTTCTCAGCGTCCTCCTCGCCCTTTGAATCGAACTTGGGTTTGATTTCCCCATTTCGCAGCTCCACTCGTCCCTGTCCACTGAAGTGGGTGAGGGTGACAGAGCGCGTGATGTCAGGTTCAAGGAGTGGCAGACTGTCATCCCCACTCAGTTGCTCACTGTCACTGGAGTGTCCACCGTGCGGCGGTGGAGGGGAAGACGTGCGGGAAGGAATTGGCGGAGGTGAGGAAAAGGAGAGAGTTAGCTTATCTCCACCCTAATTTACAAATTCAAACAATACATAATTAATGAAAAATTCGTGCAGGGGGTTTCAATTCAGCGCATTCTAAAATACAACATGATTGGAATATCTATAAAATAAAGTTGTGTCTACTAGTAGTGCGGTTATTAAATGGATTATACCTCAAGTCAGTTTGGGACTAGAAACGTAAAATTCTGTTAAGCTTGATTAATTCATCACTTAAGTACTTGAAGAATTAGCAAGGTTAAAAATAAATATCGAAACACGATTCGAATAAATGCGTAATCAATTAACGAAACAAAACTAGAAATATCTTCTAACGAAATTAATTCTTCGTATAGTATTAAAATACGTATGAAATATGACAACTTACGACTGATATAAATGTCGCTGCATCATTACTCGGATGATGGTCACTGTTTTGAAGAGAGTTTTCTCGTTTTTTAACTGTTGAGAATATGTCCCTGAAATATAAAAACAATCAATTTACCTGAAACAATCCTCGCAACTAACTGTTTTCTTGATGTGAAATTTCTTTTACAATACAAATTGTTTTGTCGACTTCTTTATTTTAAAGTAATTGATTTTTCTTACGAATTAATTCCCCCGGGTACTTTTCGCAATTCTTCATCAATTTTGGCTTTCCAAATGTTACACTTGAGCGAGTCTGGTGGAAGAGGCTTAGGAAGAGAGACATATTTTGTCTGATTGTTCGGCACGGCGTTCAAATCTCCTTCTGCAGTTAGCGAGGTCGGTGGAGATTGGTTCTCAGTTCCAACGGTTTCGACTCCAAGGCCGTAGAATCCTCCCGTTTCCTTTGCAATACTTTTAATAAGACTATCCAACGGGTCTTCATCCCCATTTCCAGCGATCGCTTCGACGTCCACTTCCACTTCAATAGGACTAGGCGTTGAGGTGGATCTGGAAGTAGGCGTTTGTGGCGGAGAAAGTGAATTCCTGCCGTTACAAAGCGTTGGTGAAGAAGTTTCAACTCGAGGGCGGAGAACGCGTGGTTCCTCAGACAGAAGTAAATCCGCTTCAATGTGATTTGGCGATTCTCTAATCCTCTCTTTACTTTCAGGTGTTGGAATGGATTCGTTCGCTGGAGCTGTCGAAATTTGATGCACTGGTTCAGAAGTTCCATTTGGTTTCTGACGCTCCTTCAGAATGTGAGACTGTCGACGAGCGTAGCGCTGACTCGGCCGCCTTTCAAATTGGACTGTTCGTCGAGATCTGTTTTGCGCAATTGTTTGCACTTCCGTTCTACCACTAAAAGAAACAAATTTGTTTCTGTTGTGAACATTTCGTATGAAAACGTTTACGAAAAAGTATCTTACCTGTATCTGAAACGAGACCCCATTCGGAAAAAATTTTGTCTGGCGTTTGGGGCCTTTGCCGCAGCTTTAAGTCTAAAAAACGTATGGTGCTCAACTGCACATTTCCACAAGTGCTTCGCCGCTTTCTCGTTATGTAATCTAAAAGTGCAAAAGTTAAACAAAGTTAAATAATTTTATCGGTTTCAGTATCGATCCTTCGTGGCTAACTTTTGGATACTATGATTAGCATAATTACCTGAAGACAAACGTATGCTCTCGTTCTTTTCCTTCTTCGTCGTCCTCAACTACGATTAATGTCAATTTTTTCTTCTTAAAATCCAATCTCGTAATTTTAGGCCAAAAGAATAGACCGATTTTAGAAGGACCCTCGAACACAAGAATTCCAGTCGGCGTGAGACCCAGCGAATATTCGGCTCCGTCTTTGCCCTAAAATATGGAAATTGTTGAATTCCAAGACGTGAATCTTTACATTAAAGCACTACTTTGAAAGTTACCAGAACTGTATGCATATCCACTCCATACATTTCTAGCCACTTCGCTTTGTTCAAATAATTCATCTCTGCCTGTGCTGGTGTCATTCCCCTGGAAGTTGCAAATATACTGTTGGTTAGATGATAGCTAAGCTAAACATCAAGTTAGATAAAAATAAAAAATCAAATCAAATCTAGGAACCTCAATTTCTTGAACTCTTCCAAAATTCCAATTTCCACCTCTTCATTCTGTTCTGGAAAAAATCGAAATTCCGAGACGAATGCGGGCGTATGAATTTCCTCTTCGTAGTCCCCAGCTTCCGCTTTAAAAACGAAAAAAAAACGATAGGTGAAATTAAAATTTTTTAAATAATCAGAAAGCTTTTTCTTTTACAAATTACATTGAATGCACAAAGCTGCCAGTTCAATCGTAGTCTGGAGTGGCGGTTGCAACTTCCCAGTGAAGACATCTTGCTTTATTTGCAGAAAGAATTGGTACCTAAAATCAATCAGAACGCTGTAAAGTCTTCAATAAATATGAAAGTGACCTGTCTAAATTAATTCTTAAAACCCAAATCAAGCATTTCATAATTATCCTCTTAAAGCTGCTGAATCATTTGATCAAAAACCAATAATGCCTACGCCGTTATATGAACGAATGCAGTAGGGCTATAGCAGGTTAACTAAAGCTGTCCTTTAGTTAGAAAATGACTTTACTAAAGTGATTCGTCATCTTGCAAATTATAACGTAACGTCTAATAAATCTCACGATGTAGTTACAAAGAAGAGTCTTAATTTTAATCAATGCAGTTTTATTCTTTTAAGAAGATTAAAAGTAAGAAATCATTTTCAAATCTTAATTCAGATATCATGCTCTCATCGATAAAAATCTATTGTTGGATTTCTATCACAGATTTTTCGTCTACTAATGAGTTGCTAAAAATTTTAGTCAATATCACTCCCAATGTTCGACACTAATCTTCTTTCAATTTTATTTTTTCGTCTCACCTCGTCAATTCCTCTCGGAGATTATGAGGCTCGGATGAATAGAATTTCACCTTCAGTCTAAACGTAAATGGCGGCCCAACTGCAAATATAAAAAATAAATTAGCAATTAAAAACCTCACGTTGCTAATTATACCTTAATGCCATTTCCTGTAAAGCAAGAGCTCTTCGACGCTCAAATTCCATTTTTAGAACCCTATCTTATTCCCATAAAAACTAATCCTTCCTTCCACTTTCTATTCTAACTAAAAAAAAATTTTTTTTTTGCTCTCACGAACTTGTGAAATTCAATTCCACAAGCAAGAAGCTTTATTATATTTAATATTTTAGTACAATTTTTTTTAAATGCTTGATTCTTCATTATAATTTCTTTACAACATCTACAATATGAATTCTGAAAAAAAATCAAAGAAATAAGAGACCAAAGCAAATTGCGCAAAAACTGTACTTGCTTCAAGGCTAAAATTAAACAATCGTTGAATTTTTGTATCCGATAAGTAACAAACTAAATTAAACAAATTAAAAGGCAGTCGTTGCTACTGTGCTACTCTTTTTTGAACCGCCGCGAGTAACGCTATTTTTTCGTATTACATGGAAGAAGTTAAATGAAAATACTTTGTATATCAAATTCTTGCTTCTATACAATCTACGAGGGTATTTCTATTCCTAATTAAGTTGAATTTAAATCATCTCATTGTATTTTAATAAGCTTAAACACACTAAAAAGAGCAAAAGTGTGCTTAGAGGAAGTTTAAGGACATTTGGATGGAAATGGAAAAATATTTACAATATTTCTTTATTTTATGATTGGTTTCCACAAACAACCCAGTACTCTTCTAGGTGTACATAAAAAGGTGTGCTAGCTATAAACTGGCTACTTTTCGAGAACTATCGGTTTATTTTCGACTAGGCGGTTGATACACATTCCCTTGGCGTCCAGCTAAAAGTATGTTGAAGATCTTAAAAAAAAGTTCAGCAAATTTTCTATACCGTTGGTTTTTTTTTAATTTAATAAATTGTTCAGGCTTAAAATTTTGTTTGCAAAAAAATCGGTAGTTATGATTTGACAACCAAATCTCTAGCCTGAAGTGCCGTGCCTTCTTTCATTTGAGGTATTGTGCGTGGTGAGTTGTAGGTAGATTATTAATAATTGTACGCTTCGGTATTCAATTTCGCGTAAATTTTGATTTTTCGTTTTCCATTTAGAATGCATCACCCTGGAAATTTTTTGAAAGATAAGCTTGAAACCCTATAAAGCCAACATCCCCTTAAATTATTTAGGAATGAAGTCACGAATTAGTAAATAAGAATCTACTTCCTTAAATTTTGTGGAATACATGTGGATTATCTGCTGATTTTTTTTATCAGGGCAGATAGATTGCCAAGTTCATGCCTAAAAGTCCGAGCCGAATAGCAACGGTAGTTTCCGTTCCGCCTCCTCATCCAACATGAAAGCTCTTGAGATTTATTGTATTTCTAATCCAATCACATGCAAATTATTTGGAGATGCCAAATGTACCACCAACGAATTCGCAACATCACTACCTCTATTATCGTAAGAGGGAAGGGAGGGGCAGAAGCACCAAAAAATAACATCGAGGAAGATGCAGGAGTCACGGCAGATGCAGCGGCGGACTTCATCCCTTCAAGCTGAATCTTGAACAGTTTGTTCCACCACCTCATACGTAACTATCCCAATCTACCTCTGGTTTGGAAGAACATCTCGAAAAAAAACGAATCTTCTTCCAATCTCTACCCCTTCTTCTGGTCATTGTCCTCACCGAACCCTCATCTCCACCTTAGCAATATTAAATTAATTGATCCCAGATCCCACACAGCAAAAAAAAATCTACAAAGTTACACTCTTCTCACCCCTTTCAAGAGTTAAGCAAAGATGCGAAATAGAAAAAACTTTAACTTGAAATGAGAAGGTACTGCTTTAACAAAAAGTGTTTCACTCCTTCAGATCACAGAAAAAACTTAAATTCTTCCCAAAGTAAAACGATTGAAAAACGACAAGTTGAACTCCAGTTTTCATTTAACACAACATGAAATTTATGTCTTTCTGTTACAAAATTGATTTCATTTTTTGTAAATATTATGAATATTCACGTTGAAGAGTTTTAAAATCAAAATAAATTCTAAAAATTTTCGGAGAATGTCGTTCCACACATTATTTCCCCAGAGGAAAAAAAAAGTTCGTAAACAGGAAGGAGACGCCTTGTGGAATGTGACTCTACGGAACGTAAAGCTGCACAAAATGTGCAATATAAGAGGCGGAAGGCACTTTCCCGGTCGTCGGGCTTTCGAAGCGTGGAAATGTCGAAAGTACAGTCAGAAAAATTAACTCAATTCCCAGGAGCTAACTATTTAACGAGGCTCATTGTAAAGCTCGACCTTATTTTTTCCTTGGGATTTTTCTTTGATATCCAACTTGTCACAAGCACTCTCCAAAGCTCCGTTCTCGAGGTCAACTTTTAATCACCTTCCGGTGCACTGATTTGTAGCGACTTCCATTCAAAATCAAGACATACAAACCCCACCCACCAATTCTAAACGTTCCGGTAGTGGTAAAAGCTTTCCTTCTTAAGGAAACAACAATGAAAAAGAAGAAACCAAATCCAAAGGGAAATAGCCTCATCATCTCATTAGAGCTCCTCAAAGTTGCCAAAGATGAGAATGGAAAGATGCAAATGAAGAGGGTAAAAAATGAAGGGAAATCTTTTATGAACTCCAGTAGGCGGATGCATTTGAAAAGCTATCCAAACTCAACCCAATCCCTATCCGCCCAAATCCTATCCGACAATTCAGATTCATTTGGAATCTGCAGATAATCCTACCAAAATCCAATCCAAA
>VYYI01001217.1:0-21099 GCA_021029175.1 Bilobella aurantiaca
AACACGAGTCAGTTTGTGTTTGTGTATTGTAGTTTAAAGAGCAATTACACAAACACAAAGTCAGTTTGTGTTTGCGTTGAAGGAGTTATTGTGGACACATTTGTCACCTCATAAACGCCTTCATGAACAGTACACCGCCCAAGTTAAATGTAATGGAAAATTGAAAATGTAGTGAATGCCCAGAGCAGAGCTTTCATAGTTTTTTCTTCAACAAAACGATTACTCGTTTTCAAAATGAGCTGCTTAAGTGAGCGTGAAGTTATTCTGAAAAGCATTCCTATTCAGCTTCCAAGGTGGGAGAAGACATATTTAGAGATCCTATGCATACTTTTAGAGCACTTATGGTAAAATCAACGTTTATTTAAGACAATGTTATAATTCTAGAAAAAGTTGGAGGAATCTCGTAAGTGTTCACAAGAACAAGAACTGGATATAACAAAAAAAAGACACATCTTTTCAATTTACCTAAAAGGATGATGCTATAAAACAACAAAGTTTTCGTATGTATGGTTGCTGCAATATCTAAGGTCTAGCCAGAATCCCCCATTTTCCAAGTAAAAAAAAGATGAAACTAGATATTGTACCGTACCTTCAGGGACTTTAAAATAAATTGGGTAGGGGTGTCAGAAGTTTTATGTAAGGGCCCTCCTATCCCATGACTTGCTTGTTAGGCTAGTCCTGAGAACAACTAAGAAAATGATGTTTCCACAAAACTCATAAAAGTTCCAGATTTTTGCAGTAACTTGCAAAATAATTCTTATCTTTATTTGACATTTAAAGCGGCTTTCCTCGTTAGGTGTATTCATTTGAGAGTCATTAATCTCAATTATTCATGGATTCGACTTATTCTGCCTTTACATTAGAATATTAGAAGATGCTGTACATGGGAATACCTTCTGCTTTCGAATATCTTAAGCTTTCCAATTCTAATTACCAATTCAGATGGGATTTCAAAAGTTTCTTAATCAATAGAGCAGTCCATTCGATTGGAATAACGACCCTACTCTGCATTTTATTCGTCGAAGTTGTATGTCACATTAAGATTAGGAAGCCTTAACGGCCTCGTTCTTTTCTAATCCAACGTTTACTAATAAAATCGATAGAAAAAAGAGCTTTAAATTTTGAATTCAACCAACTTCACTAACTAAACCCACAGTTTAAAATTACCATTAAAAAAATTATCTGAAAAATATTGCAGGCAATGTTCAAGAATTCTGAAATTCGCTGAATACTTTAATGGTTGTCGATAATTTGGAATTTATATTTCAGGAAGTCAAGCTACTTAAGTGCCATTAACGAAATTTAAACAATTGTTTTAGGATTTACCTAAGGATTTTATAAACGCCTATTTTGTTAAGTGTTAAAAATTGAAGGATTAATTACCCGTTTTTTGTTTCTCAGAATCGCCGCATCCCGCGCATCTTCTGCATTCCCTGGAGCTAAATTTAGAAGAAAGGATATTTTAAGAAGACTCAAAGTGCCACCAAGACTTGGAGGGTGTCTTTTGGCAGTTTTTCATTAGGAGAAAGTTAATTAGAAGAAATCTTGGGGGAAAGCTGAAATGAGTCTGACCCACCCGTAGCTCCCCATAACTTGGTTGCAATTCGGACATAGGCTACAGTGATGATGACAAGGGGGAGAAAGTACTGGAGAATGACGAGTCCCAGGAGGTAGTACTTCCGGACAGAATCTGTCAGCCCAATGCTGTCACAAAAGGGCTTTACACCGTCCTTACCCCGCTTCTCCACAAATCTGGAACAAAATTAAACATAATGGACTTCAGCCCAAATCTGTTTCATCCAGCCTGGCCAATAATATTAAAATCATATAAACGAAAATTTACGAGGAACCCGTCTCGTTAATATAAACTTTCCAGTGGCCTTTCACAGTCACAAATGACCCAGTGGTTAAGCATTTTGGATCGATAATCATGAATTACAGTAAGATTAATAAGGGAAACTTGACGTAATACATCTCATAATACAATTAATTTATTTTGAGTTGTACTATTTTGTACCAAAGTAGAATCAAATATTTTCGTCGTGCTATATTTAGCTCAAGTAATGTATACTTCTTCGGTAAGCATTACGAAACAGATTTAAGATCAATTTAAAAATTATAAGCCAAAGAGAAAAATAAATAAAGTTGGTTGACTAATTGAGAAATGACTCATGAATTATGTAATGTTAGAAACTTTGGAATGCATTTGCTACATATTTTCCATTTTCTCATTTGTTCCATTTTGGTTTTAGAAGCTGCTCAACTATAAGTCTGTGGTTGAGAAAATTAATTAAAAATTTGAAGATCTTGGAAACGTTTAAATGAAAGAAACTTGATGAAATTATAATCCAAGTTTTGGTTCAAAGTCATGCTTACAGTAATTTTGTTAAAGCTTAGAATGATAAAGGACTTCAAAATTAAAATGGAAGCTTAGTTACTGAATTATATCCTCTCAAACTTAGGCACTGCATTTTCCTTAAGGAGAAAAGGGCTCCTGACAACGGTTTCCTTAAATTAAATACTTTAAAAATGTTGCCTCTCTGGAATTTCCCAATGGACTTATAATTGGTATTCCATTTCATTTAACCGCTGCGTGGGTTCAAAGCCTTTTGAACCATAGACATAAGATGGTCTCCTATTTTCGCGGGAAATAAATTAGGGGTCCCTGAAAACTTTCGTTGAACTACAAGGGAGGCCTGTCTACTATATTTCGATGATCCTTACAAAAACTTTCACAATTTATTTTAGGCCTGTCTTTCCATGACGATGTCCAAGGGAAGAATAAAGGGGAAAGTGACCCATATCAGCCCTCTACAGCGTAGACGTCCAGAAAAATACTAATAGGATTTTTATAAAGGTTGAAGTGAAAAGCCACCATAGAAGGGAAAGTTTTGAGTTAGTGTTCTACTGCCAAAGTAATACTTGTAAGCCAGAACTTGCAAACAATGGGTGAGAATACTTAATGGGTATTTTCAATTCTTACTTTTCAAAGATTTTCAAAGAGAATTGCCCAAAAGTAATTTGGTCTGGAAGGTCCTCCAGCATCACTCGCAAAAGTCATTTGTCCGGAAACAAAAATAGTTTCCACAAAATGGCCGAAGGAAAAAAAAGTGACTCGCAAGGTTCAGGGATTTGGCCTTCGAAGGTCGAAAGGTTAGGCTGAATTCTGTGGTCTATGAACCGAATTTCCTTAAATTATTGGGCAACTACCTTTAGTGCTTGTCTGCTCTAATTAAAGCGGCAGAACAGAGAGGAACTGTAACAGAAATCTATCATCGCCACCGCAAAACCACAGGCGATTTCCCTAGTCAAACAATACGCTTTCGTGCAAAACCGTACAAATATTTTCAGGCAAGAGAAAATGCCTATAGCATAATCTTTTGGGAGACTCTGAATCCTGGATTAATCAAATACTCAATTCAAACACCGGAGAATTTAAATGCCACTTAAATGAAAGTCGTATTTTTTTTTATAGCTGAAATGGTAATCTAATTTGTGGATTCTCCACTAACTGGGTTAAGCTTATGGAGTCGAGTTTTGGTAGGAGTCCTATGAATGGAAAAGCGCTTTCCTCAATAATTCAATCAAGCTGGAAGACGCTTGCCATGACCTTTCGAACTTTCCTTTCCTCAACATCAATAGGGCCACATATAAATCCCCGTTTCTGTTTCTAAAATAAATTTCATTCACGTGATATTTATGCGTAAATTGAAAATTTTAGCATCTTACTATACACTTTACGAGTCCACATTTCATGAATTGGTCAGAAAAAATTTAAATATTGACATTAAGGTTTGTTTGGTTTATAAAACTACAAAAACTAAATTTGTAAATTAGTAGCGAAACACAAACACAACTCATAAACTACAGAATTATGAAACCAAAAGATTCCTCTGAAACGCTGGAAAACATAGGAAACTTTTGGCAAACTTTCACTAACATTAATTACTTTCTTTTATATGCCATTGCCGTTATTGTAGTAATGAAGAATCACAACTACGGGCTCAAACAATTGACGTAACTTCAATCAGTTGTGCTTAGGACGGCGGTTATTGTTAATTATAGCAAGTAACGCATACTTAACCTTACATTAGGTACGCACCATGAAATTAAATGGCAAAAAATAACCTTCACAGAAACTACCTAAGATTCTAATAAAGTGAACCTCTGAACATTACAGCAGATTTTTGGAGAATTGAGACATGGCTAACTGATTTTATGGCGAGTTTAATGTCAAATTTTTTTAGTTAGATTAAAAAATAGTTTTAAAAATTAGATTTCACAGCCCATCAACAAAGTTACATAAATTATGTTGATAACTGTCGTTTCCATATTCGTTGCGTGGTTGTCAAACAATATGGAGTGTGGTAACTGATAAAGTAGTTGTTTGTAAAAGGCAATTCTTGATGCTCATTGAAAACATTTCTCATTTTGCAATATTATTTATTAAGTCAGTTCCCGATCAAGATGACTAGAATAGGAAATTGGATGCTTACGTGAAATCAAGCTTCATGGGAAAGGCGAGTATGGAACTGATGAGCCAAATGATGATGATAAAAATGGTTGCCTTTCTCTTGGATGCTCTTGCACTCAGCGGCTTCAGCACAGCTCGATAACGATCTACAGCGATGGCAGCAAGCGTAAAAACGCTGACATTAACGCTCAAAACCTGTGAAACATGAAGATCCGATTTATCCACAATTTGATTCGCTTTGATTTAGTCGATGTGAACGCGCTGAGCATCTATGTACAACAGGATTGCTCTGTTTCCCCAATTTTAGTTGGTTTGAGTTGCAAATTTTAGTATTATGCAATTTTAAATTAGAATAAATCACTGCTAATGAATCTGATTCGGTATATAAAAAGTTACTTAAACACAGAGTACAAAGAGCGATTTCAAGGAATTTTTCCGGAAAGCGAAGACAGGAAACTTTATTGTAATAAATATGTCACGCTGGCAATAATACAGTAAATCAAAGTTTTGATGAGCACGCATAATACGAAACTTGCTCGCTAATAATGCTATTCGATACCCATATCATACAGATGAGCACTTTGAGAAAATTACGTTAATCGCATAAAACTGAGCTATGCTAAGCCAAAAATAACGAGAGGCTTTAAAACGCATTGAGTACATGGCTCGTCTGCCCATTGTGTTAGAGAATCAGAACGAAGCTCTTGCTTATGCTAGCATCGTGTAGTAAAAACGAAACCAATATTCTGTTGAAGTCTATGGATAATTAAGCTGTAAATATTTGTTGTCGCTAAACTTTTAGTAGCACTTACAAAATGTAAGATTGATTAACCCTGTCTTAATTTGAGAGCAGCTCTATTAATCTTACACTTTCCATTACCTTTCCGGCTTACTGCTTAAGATTTGCGTTTTATACTTTCACCTTCAGGATGGTTACAAAAAATCTATATAATTTTTAATTGAATAGAATATTGAGGCAATATAAAATCAATTTTTAGCTCGTGTGTGTGGCAGTAGATGAGAAAAAACGCGTTAAACTTGTTGAAAACGTTTTAATCAGTAAATGTTATTCCTTTTAGGTTCTTGAAATTCACAATGGTATTTGGTACAGACAGAAGAGAAAGTAAGTCGAGCAAACGTTAGTAGGTATTAATAAAGTTGCTTGATTTCCTGGAACCATTTAGTCAACTTAAGAACCTCTTGCATTACACTTAAAACCTAACTTGAATTAAAATACCGGTCACGAGGAAAGGAAAGTTTCTGATATCGACGCCGATCAATACATAATGATAAAAGTTAGAAACGAAAGCCAAAATGTATTATATTTTTCAAAGATATTCTAACCCTTATTTCTAATTCCATATTTAAGTTCCTGCGTGTTCAGGATGGAAACATATCTTGTAACTCGTGGAGTGAAGGTTTGAGCGACCACCGCTTTTCTTTCCAGCAATTGGGCTCGTAGGCTTCTTGGTAAGTTATTAGAAGTTAGCGGTGAGGATATGTTGGAGCGTAGGATATGATTACGTACCTGAACAAATGGGCAAAACGCACACATAAATTCCGGAAGATCCCATCGTTGGAGGAGTGCCGCTTGGAATTGAAATGGGATTGCAAAGAGCCCAATGATGATATCTGCTAGGCTTAAGTTCGCCAAAAGAAAGTTGGTCACGGTCCGCATTCGACGAGAAAACTGAAAAATAGAGAGTGAGATTCACAATCTATGATCTTAGCCGGAAGTTGCTTTCCCAGCACTTTAAATGCTACGTTTAGCTTTAAAACACCAAAATTCTACGCTAGACTAATTGTTATTATGTAGGGGAACACTATTTCGCAATCCGACACAAATGATTATAAAATAAATCCACAATTTAATTTGTATTCTTGAAATTGATGGTAGTTTTAAAAATCAGTTTTAAAGTAAAACTAGCTATAAAATAAAAAATGCACGGATCGGCAATTAAATTGATGCACGGAATAACTTAAATATTTTGACCTTTGTGCATCAGTTTTGTTCGTGCTTGATAAATACGGTTTTTAGGAAATCACTGAAGAATTGGGAAAACTGGATGTAAGGATGTACCTAACTTGGAATCAGCGTATATACTACAACATTCTCCATTAGGAGGTAAATTAGGTAAATGAGTTTGGAAATTACGTATTTTCCCACGGAATTGCTATATTTTAAGACTATCACCGCTTCTAATCCAGCTTTGGCACTTTGACTCCAAAATGTCTATCAAACTCAAGACTGAATGACGTCTTCTTAATTATTTTGTTTAAAACGTCTAATACATGAGAGGTGTCATGCTGTGATGGGAACTTAAGTCCTCTAGGTTTGGAAAAATTTCATAATAATAAGCATGTCGTAGAGTTCGATGCAAACCGCTCCAAGCGACTTTCTCAATTTACATCTCTATTTCTTCGCATAATGAAAACATCGATCGTTGACCACATTGATGACACAGAATGTTTTTGTGTGTTGCGCGCCTGGCCTTCATACTAGTTAGCAGCGCTATCTCAAATGAGATAAACAAATAAATGTCATAAGAAACTATTTGTTGTTTTATTTAAAAGTCGGAAGTGTGTCTTTTGCGTCAAATTTGCAATAAATTTGCAACTCAATGTTTTTACTAATTAGTTACCTAATACAAGCTCTGTAAGCAGGAACACAATTCAGGCGTTTTTGATACGCGTTAATGACTTGATTTAAAAAGGAAAATATGTTCAAAAATTAATTAAAACTTTGTTTCTTCTATAATTATATTCTCGGAAAATGTTTTCAAAAATAATTAAAACTTTGTTTCTTCCTTAATTATATTCTCGGAAAATACGCAATTATCATATTTCAATATAATCGAATTAAAAAAAAACATTTTTTAAAGTGTTTAAAATTGTAAATTTTGGCTGTTTGATTGGGTTTCAAAACTTATTTTCTATTCGAGATCATCTGATTTCATTTGTAAAACTTTGTAAATTTAATGCTTAAAACATCCTATACACACAATGTTATGTGGCAGGTAGATTGGCTGAAAGATGAGTACCTTTGAAATACAACAAAATGCCAATCAACTTGGCATACATAGAATATTCAAGCAGAAACCAGTCTCGAGAGACCCAATTATTTTACAAAATCTGCATTGTGTTACAGCTAATGACAAAAAGAACTCAAAGCAAAACACTTCCTAGCAAGCGGTGAACATAAATGTCACTCACAAACGACACTAACTACGTGTTTTGATGTTGTTTAGCTTTCACCGACGCCAAACAACTGAAGCAAAATTCCTGCGTAAGTTTTACATGAGTGAATTCAAATAATCCTTTCTTCAACATTACTGAAGCATAAGAAAATGTTAGTGGCATTTTTTTTAAGTCTCTCAAAATATGACATAAATAAACAAAATATAATAAAAACAAAATTGAATACAATTTTTTTTTCACAAGCGAAAAACTGGGAATCTTACAAGAACAACCCAGAGCACAAGTCCGTTTCCAGCCACTGCGGCCAATGAAATTGTTCCATAAAACGTAGAAAGCATAACTACCACTCCCAACGGCACTTGATACAGTTGCGTCTCATCAAAATCCGCATTTGAAGTGTAGTTTGTGAAATTTGTTACACTTTCCTCGTCAACTTGGTGCGCCCGACTGGGCTCACTATGCATTTCCATTTCGCTGAACTAACTAAAGCTATTCACTTTCTTCGCCTGCAAAAAAAAACACAAGAAACTTATTGTCATAACCACTTTCACTTGCCAATTTTACTGAAACCAAGCACAATCCAACATTTTAGGCCAAGTAATTCAAAAAGAACCTACACTTTTGAGGAAACATCATTCTTTATGCCAAATTCTAGATTCAGTTGTTGTAAGTTGACGCAGTAGGATTGTGTGAAGTATCAATGAAGGCTTGAAGCACTTTTGAAATCGTCTTCGTCACCCTCCCCTCTTCAAAGTAGGTGGTGAGAAAGTTATTTACTTTTACTGTGAAATTCTAGGAGTAGGAAAAAGAATGGAATAGGTGAATAAGTTGATGCCTTTGACTCAAGTCAAGATGCTTGATCCACTTTCCTGGGCAAAGAAGGGCAACTTCTTTGACGGGGGTCCAGAAGCAAGTGAAATCTGGAGAAAGTCACAGCTCCTTTTTCAAAGGAGAGTGAGGGATGGAGAAAGTGGGCAAATACTTTCTCTGTCCTCAAAACCAAAGTATAGCGCTTCGTTCTGCATGGTCGACTATCAATACAAATGCTAACTCAACCAAATGAAAGGAAAGACACCAACATTAACTTATTTGTATGCAAACTAACTTTATCCCGTCTTCAAATTTACTTTATTCATCAACAGCCCAATGACAATCACTACCTTTCCTCGAGATAAGAAACTAATGCCATAAGAACATTAATGCCTGTACCGAAAATTGAAAAGCGTTAGAATTGAAGATATACGAAAAACTAAATTAGAAATGATAATTAGAATTGTGATTGTGACGAAAACATCAGTTGGAAGGCATTCAGGAACGGTGGCAGGTCAATTTTGAGAAAACCAGAGAAGGCCACTGTAAAACTGTAAAGTTAAAAATGCAAAGACACCTTACACATTTATTTGGTGAAAAGAGCTGCGGAGAAAAACTAAGAAACCGAATAAACCACCACCAAATTCTAATCCACTTATAGCTTAACATATTGTGCAATACCTAACAAAGATTCAGATTCAGTATGTCACATTTCTTTTAAATTCTCGGTTTTGTTTTCTCGGTTTAGGATTCTCGGTTTTGACAAGGAACCCAAGGCCACAACATAGATAATTCTAATAATTAATGAATACGCTTATTAAACAGGAAGCTAAATTTTAAAGGATGCTGTGAACTAATTTAATTTTAATCGGTGCTAACAATCTGTTTAAAAAGTTCATAATAAACGTTATGCAAATGGTAAAATAGAATATTAATTAGAAATTGGACAAGAGACATTTCCACTATAAGGAGGACTATGATAATTTTTGCAAAAGCACTTTTGTGTATTTTGTAAGAAGAGAAACTCAGAATTTTCGAAAAACAGTTTATTAAAAACATTTTTATATAATTCATTTATCCCTACGATCTTAGAACTGAGATTTTTTAAGAATAATAGCCAAAGATGAAAAAGAATGAGTCCATAAGTTTCCTTTCTAAAGCCTTTCTCTTACTTTTACTTTTCCACTTACAATTACGAAAGGGATTAAGTAGTCGAACGAATACTATACAAGTGCTACGGTTATCAGCCTTAAGAACATATTCTTAGAAATTCGAAGCACATAAAAAGTGTAATCCCTCATCAGGCATTTAGCTTAGTTTCTCTTCCTGCTACTAAGAAGCTTACTAGCGTTGGGTTTGAATTAAAATAATACCACTTTTGTAACCATTTTATTATTATTTTATTTATTATCCCCTGGGAAGGAGATCAGAACTGGCGTAAACACCCATCACGTTAAAAGATACTAAATTGATAAAATACAAGTAATTCGTATTTACGAATAACTGAAAGCGTAATCGTACAAAAAAAATCAAGTAAACTTTCTTCCCGTACGTGTAATTTTAAAAACATTATTTTCGTCGTAAACGAGGTCCCACTGGAATACTTTTTCAGAAATCATCAAGTTTGAACTGTTTAAATTTTTAACACAATGAACTCAGGTTCAGATTTCAGTTACCGTCATCGCTGTTTCGTTACCCGGTTACTTTTTCGGATATTATTGGAGGCTAATGCGTATTAGATTTCCTCCTATTCTTCCCATATTACACAACATTGACACATGTAAAGGGATCTTTGATTCTGATTCGGAATTGAGTCAAGTGTCCATGACGGAAGGAACGTAGTGGGTAGATTTGTAAAAGAAGTTCTCCGATATTTGAATAACGCAGAATTGGTTTCAATTGTATTAAAAATAGGAAAGGGACTGTATGGACTACTTTTCTGGAACGAATTCCATCGGGAGGATAGTGAGGAAATTCATGAAAGAGATTCCGTCGAAGTGAAAATAGCGGAGAAAGTATTCTACTTCCATTCAAATGTGGCAAAGCAGCTTCTTCAGATATCAATATTATTCATGTATGAACTCACAAGTTCCAATTCCAAACAAAGAATCTAATATTATCCTTTTCAGTGTCTCTAGCGTTGTGTGCTTGAATCCGCGTAAGACTATTAGTCAATGCTAATACTGTCTAAAAATTCTGCTGCAAACGCTAACCGCATCGAAATCACCTAATTGTTACATTTTTTTTTAGCTGTTTCCTTATTTAGACCTTGATTTTATTGTGAAAACGATTTGCACCCATTGTCAATGTTTGGATGGTTATTTCTATTTTTATTTTTTGCTAAGCATGCAGAAACTTTATTCCCTTCAATATTGGAATCAGTCAGAGATTTTCATTTTGGAAATAAATTTTTGAACTTTATCTAGTTTACTAAATTCTAAAATTGCGAAAACAAGAAAAGAAATTGGAAAATATTGAATGTGACTTTAAACTTACACCGTGCTTTGGCATCTACCCTACCCATTTAGAGACTGACGGAAAAGATAACCGATGGTTAATTTACTAGAAAGGCGGTTTATTATAAGAATAAGCAAAAAATTTCTAATTGCAAAACGGCTAGGCTGCCGAAGCTATTCTTTCTTGCTAAATAATTAGGTAATGTTTAATAAGAGTAGGATTTCCTAAGTTGAATATTACAAGTGTGATGCGACTAAAACGATTAGCAAGCACATGAGTTTTTAAGGTCTGTTCTAGTCAAATTAACGTATAGCAAAACAACAAAGTTTTAAATTAACCTCTACACTCTACAGACTACTATCAATTTTCTGCTGGCGTCGAGCAACCAACAAAAGAAGCTCATTGCAAATCGAGCGTACGTGATAATTGATTCTTAGAAAACAACCTCCAGAAAAAAAGTTCCCACAAATTGCGGTTTACGAAAAAAAAAATCACTATTTACTGTTTAAAAAATTCAACGTAATAGTGCTTTTTTTTTAGGTTGAATTTAGACTAATTGCAATTCCTTAGAGAGATTTACTTTAGACATTGAGAGATGGATAGAAAGATTGGTCATGAATATTACATACTGTGTCCCACTGTCCCCAGTCGTATACCCAACCTTACACAAATTCTGACTTCATAGATGACTTCATTCACGTTCAAATGCCGCTTCCGTTAATCTAAGTCTTGAAGCAGTACTAAATCAATTTCGAACGGAAGAGAACGGAAGTAGAAGTTCACGCTTCACGGTTCGTCATCTTTCATACAGTTCAATTGGATTTATGTGTTCTTAATTTATCTCAAAGTAAAAAAATCCAAACATCTGACGAATGCTACTTAAGGACGGATTTTATTTATAAAAAAGCAAATAATTAATTGGTCAAATCCATTGGTAACCAATTAAACTGAAAGTTTTCAGTACGCGCCTATTCTGCAACTTTTTGTTGCCCAAATGTAGAGTGATTGAAAAAAAAACTTATTTTAATTTGTTGTAGTAACTTATGCTGGATCTTGACGTTGAATCTGCCACCCCGTGACACTAGGAGGTCAACTTTAATATATAGGGGGCTTTTCGCTTTAGTTTGACCCCTAGCAAATATTCGTACAAGGGCTAAATTTATAAAAAAAAATTTACGCAGAATTCAATTTTCACATTTTCGTGACCATTTGACCTAAAATTTAAGAAATAGCTGGAAAAATCTGTAATTTTTACCAAGTTTAGTGAACTATTTACAACGAACGAAGGGCTGGACAGCAGTGACAGCCTGAGTCAACGCTGAACTGTCAGTCCAACAATTAGAGTGTTTCCCGATTTTTGGATACGTTATAATGGTTGTCAGTTGTTTAGAAAAGAACAGGAATAATTACTTCAATTCATTCAGAAGCAAAATCCGCAATGGGTTGTGGCGGCTGGCGTACACCAATGTGTGACTCGGCCCTGACTATCTATTTTCACAAATTTTAATTTTTTTTCCAGAAATATCCCTACTAGTATTTTTGTAGTTGACCTAAAATTCTGATCTTTGTCTCAAAAGATCGGTGAGAGTGTTGCGCATAAAGTTTTGATTAGCTAGCTCCAAATTTTCAATTCCTTTGAAAGCTAAGAAACAAAATGATTTGAAAAACAGGGATGAAAATGTTAGGCGCCTGTTTTTATGAACTTAGAAACATCGGTAGACCTGTAGCGAATCAAAACATTGTGCCCCAGGGTCTCATGTTTCCATCGAGGTATTGTGGTCACTTGTAAGTCACTCCTGGCCAAAGCCTTAGGACATTTACCAATTCAATTTTACCCATAAGATAACATTGGCATAATTTCACCATCGAAACCATGAAATCCCCCCTTAATGACAATTTTTTCAAAACTAAAATTACCCAGTTTGTGGGAGAGGTCAATCAAAGTCTCCAATATCCTTTAAACTGCCGAAAATCCTTAAAAAACGAATCCATTTTTTTTTTTTTTGAAATTCTTAGGTGAAAAACCGCACGAATGTGACGTTTGCGGCAAAGGGTTCTCGACGTCCTCGTCACTCAATACGCACCGCCGAATCCACTCGGGGGAAAAACCGCACGAGTGCCCCACTTGCGGAAAACGTTTCACTGCCTCGTCCAACCTATACTATCATCGGATGACACATAGTCAAGGTCAGTTGAGGTTCCTAATGTCCATCTTCCCTGGAAAATGCTCATCCTAGGTCCATATTACCTTGATCTGGGAACCCTTATCCTCCCCACACATCTCAATCTCTTAAGTACCCATTTGACTTTTATTATAGAGTTCACTCGTTCACTCCTTGTTGTCTTCAAAAACAAAAGCATTGTCCTTAAGAATATAGGCCCATTAGCGTGCAAGAATTTTTAATATCCTTCCAACGTTTTCCTTTTTAAAGATGTGCGTATTATATGTTTTAAAAAAGTTATGACTACTTCCGTGCATGTTTATGACCTCCAGTCCAGCCCAAGATTCAGCGCTCGGGTGCACGGAGGTGATAGACTGGCCAGACGAAGAGCGTCTTTAATTTTTTTTTTCAATTTTTTTTTCGCATAAGGGCCTATAAGTGCTTTTTAGACTTCTTTTGTATCATCCCGTGTCTAACCCTGTCGTGTCTTTTGTACTTTTCTGATTCTGGTGATAAGAGTTTTGATGCCTTCGGCTTTAAAAAAACTGAAAGTAAAACTAAAACCGGTAAGTTAATAATCCATCAAAAGACGAAGGAATCCATCCCATCTGTTGCTCGATCCCTTGGGTTAAGGGTTACCTGCTGCAGATTGCGTTGGGATCCCTGGGTTACAGGAAGATCTACTTTTTTAAATGCTTTGCCTTCATCTCCGCGTGTCGAGAAGATGCGATGAGTCTGATTCCATTGGATTATTATTCTGTTCCTGCTACTGGTTCCATTGGAGGAACAGGTTTCCCAGTGGGAACTCTATGAGCACCCACCAACAGCATACAAAGTAGATCACCCCGCAGCCACTTCCAAGGGCCACGCAAGGGCCCACCACTTAACGCATCTTTAACTCAGAAACAAAGGGAGCAAAAACAATCCCGGAGAAGGTCTTCTGGACGAAGGCATTAATCCACTTCCAGAAAGGAGCCCTTAAGTCATCGCTCTCTCATTTCAAAACGAAAGTCCGAAAGACGCCGCGCTTCTGTTTCCAGTTTTACAGAAAGAAAATACGCTACCGGGGGTGCGTGCGTATCAGCGTCACTGAAGCGTTATGTACAATATTGGAATAAATTATAAGGGGGCCTTTGAACAAGCGTCTATTTGAACGTTTTTGGGTTCTTAATGTCAATTCTATGATAAGGCTAAGGCTAGTTCATATTAAGAACTAGACGTCAAATTTAGAATTTGAAAACGTAAAACTAAAAACTTGAGAATATGCAAAAGCATCCACGTATGATTTAATCATTTCGTAAAAGCGGTAAGCACAATTTTATTTGTCTTAAAATTTCACAAAATATTGTACCAAAAAAAATCCTTTTTATTTTTTGACTTTTTAACCAAGGAAAAAATGGCCTGAAATTACTTCGTTATATTTCCTGCAGTTCGCCATCTTCTTCTTTTTTAAATTTGGTATCATACAAAAACAACAAAAATTTACAAAATTTAGTTCAAAATTTAAATTCCGAAACTCAGGTTAAATTGCTTTTAAATTTTCATAAGCGTTTCACGTCATGTCACCGACTATGTGTCGTCTGATATCGTGAGAAATTTTCAATAGTCGATTAGATCTTGAGCTCTTACTTTCCTGGACCAATATGGAGCCGGTTGAAGGATCTGATCCCATGGTTAAGCCCTCCTGCATTTTTTTCAAAAATCCTTTAAAAAAAACTTAATTGGGTGAAATTCTTACCCTCTCAAAATGTCATTATTGTGAGATGTGTTTAAGATGGAGTAAAGGGTAGAGTTCAGGGAAGGGAACATTTTTCGGGTCAAAATTGTCAAAAGAAGAGATCTCTCTTTCCTTTGAAGTCCTTATTTAGATTTACCTTTTTAAAAAAAAACCAAAAAAAAAAATGAGTGAGTTTGAAGGAGATGCATCAGAAGGGAAAGAACATGGAAAGGGAATTAATCTCCATCTGAGAGATCCAGTTTTTTTCGGTAGAATTGCCAGTAGCTTCCCGGGATGTCAGGGAAGTCTCCTTCAAATGTCCAGAAGGCGAAGAAGGTGAGATGGATGGATGACTTTGGAAACGAAGGGCTCTCTGCCCCTTAGCCTCCTCAAAGTGCTCAAACGAAGAACCAGTTTAGAATAATAAGACGAAAAAGGCCCTTCTAAAACGAAAAAAAATAGGTAGATATGAGGAGGTAGTCCAATTAAGAGAAGGGCAGAACATGACTTGAATCTACAATTAACCTCTACCAAAAAATGCTTCCATTTTAATTCTTACCTCTACACAAACCCCTGTGCTTCATCTTACTGCTTCTGAAGCAATCAAAAAACTTTATGATGCCCTGTTCACGATCGTTTTTTATATACGTTTTTTAACGTTTTTTGACGTTTTTTTTTCAGGAGAAGCCTCACAAGTGCGGAGTGTGTGCCAAGTCGTTCCCGACCCCTGGTGACCTCAAGTCACACGGCTATGTCCACTCGGGGTCGTGGCCCTTCCGCTGTCCAGTGTGTAAGCGTGGGTTTTCCAAACACACCAATCTCAAGAATCACCTCTTCCTTCATACAGGTGAGAATCGCTGCCAATTGCTTTTCACTTCAAAATTCGATTCTTGACACCTTCGCATCACAGGCTCGTCCTTAACCCTTTTTGGGCACTTTTAAAGGGCTCTGGAAAATGGTGAAACATGATCACTGACAGGGGAAGACGGTGATGATGATGGTGATGATGATGGGTGTAGGTAGTGGAGGACTGGGGTCCCTTTTTTGGACAGGGTGGTCTACCGTCCCTTAACTTCTCTGAAGGACCCACCCTGTATGGCCCTTGTTCCCTTTTCATCAAAAGCAGCAGGAGCGCTTTGTAATCCTGGAGATCAGGAAGATCGCTTCCAAAGATTTTTAAGAATCATTATTCATCACCCACTCAATGACCCAACCGACATAGAAATAACATTATTGCTTAGTTATTCCTAACAAAAAACTAACTTCGAAAGACAATTACTTTTTTTTTGTTTCTTAACAAGTATCCGCTTCTAGTTGAGTCAGCGTTCGTGTACCTACTCAATTCGTCCTTAATGAGCATGGTTTTAAAGGAAGTGTGCAATTTTCCATATATTCTTGCAAAAAAAAAACAGAGCAAGGTGGCAGATGAGGCATTTTAAGAAAGGCGTTTTCCTTTGTTGAGCGATATTCGTAGATAATGATTTCAGGTGAATGTCAGGTGAGCCAATTAAGAAAAGTCAACGGATTAAAGTTAAGAAAAGCATAGGTGTACTTAAGGTAGAAATGAAAGAAAATGGTGGCAGATGGAAAACACCAAAGCGTTGAGACATCCTTCTTAACAGAAAAAGGTTATTTTTTTGCCATTTTTTTTCCAGGAAATTGTCCGCTTCTAAGGATGCCCACTTTAGGCTTGTTATAAATTGGGCATCGCAAAAAAAAAATCGTTCGTACGCCTATTTCCGCTAAATTTTAGTCATCCAAATTTGCAACAAGTCGATTTTCGGTGTCAGTTTGTAAGAGAAAAAAACGCTTTCAGCGTTGTGTGGGTGAAAGCCCTTATGAAACGCTTGCACCGTAGTTGGTGAAAGTCTTCATGGAACCCTCGCACCGTCGTTGCTTGTGTTAAAGTCGTCGCTTGAATTGATTTATTGACAATGTACATGCACTTGCACAACAAAAAACTTTAAGGGCTCCCAATTTTCATAGTTCTCAAAACAATTCTCAACGGTTTCATAAAAACTCGCATGCAGGATTTTTTTAAGAAAAAATAAAGGTATGAGGGGGTACTTGGTGGCCTTTCTCCTATTATCCCAATTTCCTCCACTTACGGGGTCAATTAGTGACATTATTGCGGTTGATACCGTGAACTGGAAAGTTAAATGCGGGAGGGGTCATCTGGGAAGCGGCTGGAAGGATATGGGAGTCCTTAAGGTGCTGCTGGTGGTGGTACTTCTTTTCCGTTTGCCCTAATTGATCCATTACTTTTCCTTTCTGAGGAGCCCTTCCTGAACCAGTTAAGGGCTCCTTTATCGGATCTCCTTCCAGTATCTTCCCCTAAAGAATTCCAGTAGAGCCCTTTAGTGTTTAATTCCAGTTTTCCAAGGCGGGAGGGTGGGAGTGGCTGGAAGGGATGTCAGAAGTCTCTCACGTTGTTCTTAAGGAAGCCTTCGAGAGACTTAAGTCCATTATGAATATTTATAATCCACAAAAACTACTCCATCCGAAATCTTGTTACATATTCCCTTAGCAGGGCCCTTGAGCCTGACTCCGGATTCCAATTATTGACTGCATCGCTGCAGGAACGTTTCAAAAGGCCACCAAACCGGTTCTGAACATGCATGCTGAGCAGGAGAAACCCGGGGAAATCGGTAGCGCCCTTCAAGTCTCTCAGAAACAATTCATTCCCCTGCTCGAGCCCTTAAGGCCCTTAAGTATATAGCCCGAGTGAAGCGCAAGCAGTAGTTAATTCAACAGTCCAGAATAAATTAGAATCCCCATGCATTAATCTAGAAGCGCCCTGTCCACGCGGGGCATCGGCTACGGCAACACAACTTTTTAAGGAAGATGACGTACGAGCCGGCCCATACCAGAAGCATTTTTTTTCTATTCAGTCAGATCCTTCTCAGACGCTCGCCCTTAATCAAGGGCCCCTTTCTTAAAAAAAGGCCTTAAACCTTATCTTTCCTGCGGATCGACGACCGAGCGTTATGAGCTTATGACGAGGCCTGAAACAAGGCCGTAAAATTTAATAGTAGTGGGGGGATTTTTTTCAGATTAATTAATGGTAAAGCTTCGGGAAATTAAAAAAAAAGTTTTGACTTTGATTTAATTGCTCCTTGGAGCAATCATGGGAAAAAGTCTTTCCAAACTGGCCTCGCCCATCAACAACCCTTAGAGCACTTAAGCCCTGCATCTGCATTTATGGGATGCCTTTGCTTGGCTACCGATGGACGATCTGGACTTCCTTCTGTTTTCCAAAACGTTTTTTTTTTTCACATAAGACCTCTCGAGACCTGCAAGATCCTCATCAGAAGGAGAGTAATCATAAAGAACTGCCTGAAAGCCAAAGGGCTCAAAGTGGTTTTGATGTTGAATTTATTAGGGATAAAGACTAGGCTCAGAAAAAAGTAACTCCCAAATAATGCTTCTGGTTTGTAACAATGAAACCATAAAAAATTATTGGAGGGGTAAGTACTATGTGATATTGGAGGTGGACCAATCAATGAATCTGGTGGTGCTTCCTACTCCTTATTATTATTCTGTGGCCAAGTAGAGATCACTTCTTCAACCCTCAAATTTTGTATAACATGAAAGTGTACTTCCCAATTAAAATTGACTTTTTAAGTTGATTCATGACCATTTTTTTGTTTTTGTTTCTCAGGGAGTAAACCGCATGCCTGCAGCTCCTGTCCCAAGAGATTCGCCCTCGCCTGCAATCTCCGCGCACACCTCAAAACGCACTCAGACGAACATGACATGCGGGGTGACCCGGATGACCCTGAGGAGTCCCCTGAAGATGAAGAATTACTTGAGGATGAAGAGTCTAATTGAAAAGAAAAAATTAAAAAAAAAAAATTATCGATTAGTTTACAACCTCAGACTCAAGGGCCCTTGACTCAAAGGGCTCGCTTACCCAGGGACAATGCCATTTTGTACAAAGAATGCTCAACTCATGCCAAATACTGTCTAAATACAGCCAAAGTCTTCCAAAATGGAGCTCTCTCAAAAGACTAACTCAATTTTAAATTAACTCGAGGTTAAGAAATAGTTAAGTTGAAATAATTAGGGGATGTTAGAAATGATTAGGAAATCGTGAACAGAAAAATGCAAGAAGACCTCTAGACTTAAAATACAAATGCACAAATTGCTAGAAAACGGAAATGCAAATTAACTCACCTTAGAGGTAATTACGAAAATATCCATATACCCCATTTCCATGTATGTAATTCGAAAGTTAAATTATCAGAATGATGTATGGATTATTAAAAAGTGCCCCAATTACTTAAGTTTTTGTTATAAGTTTAACGTCGGTTATGTTTTGCTTACTTTGTAAACGGATTAATTATAGGCTTTTGTACCAAAAAGAAAATCGGGGTAATAAAAAAAAACTTAAGTTTACAACTTATACCAATTACCAACCAAACTTTCAAATGTTGCAGGATACACTGAAATGAAGATCACTGGATAATCAAATCAAGTCCAGAAGAGCTAAATAGTTCCGAAAGACTCCGAAAGATAAAGTCAACTTGTCAACATGATTTCATTTAAATTGTATATCTCCCATATGCACAAAATTTTAATCACTTGCCAAAAAAACATGAATCTAAAGAGGTTGGAGGCGAAAAAAGGGCGCTGAGTTTCAATCCTATTGTAACCGCGAATTACCTCAAACCAATTAAGATTTCAATTAATTTTCAGTGTTTATAGTAGTAAGATAAAGGATTATTATTCAATTAGCCTGGGTATTTGGTTCGCTAAGGGGATGCTGGTGGTGGTGACTTTTCGGGACTTTCATCGTCTTTCAAACTCATTGTGGCCAGAAGTAGGTCTTGAAGGAAGAGGCTCTGATCCTCTCGTAACTCCTTCCTTCGCTGTGAATCCAAACACCTAAACAAAATATTCAATAGAATGACCTATTTGTCGCTTTTAAGTAAAAAGAAAAGAAAAGAGTAATGGTTCAGTCAAAAACGAATTGCTCACAAATTGTCCACTCACTTGTCTAATAGAAAGAGGTTTTTCTCATTCTTGGCTACAGAGGCCTCCTGTTGTGCGTGTTGCTGAGGGAGACTTCCGCCAGACGATTCAGTCACAAGTGCTTGGCTTGGGGGCGGTGGGAAGACACTTCGGCGAGAGCCAGTCGTCGAAGAGCCAGGGAGCGTTGGTAGGCCGGCGGGCTGTTGCGAGCCTCCAACGCCACTACCATGGTGCCGGTGGACAAGACGGTCATAAGGGACTGCTCGCCGGACCTGAAAGACAAGTTCAAGAATCAGTGAAAGAAATTGAAGTTTCATTTTTGACTGATTTTTGTTTTTGTCAAATTTACGCCTGATAGTTGTGAGAGAAGTTCCGCTATGGGATCTACAGGATCACGTGATCCACCACCGGAAGGCGATAAACCACCAGAACTAAAGTGCATGTTGGGACGACGGGCTCTGCCCACTCCCAGCGTTCTCGACGATGATTGTTGCACACGTCGAAGATTCTGTCGTCCTGAAGCTGGATCTAGCAAATTGTCAAATTAAATACTCGGAGGGAACCTGTGAGACTTAGCTCAGCTGTCAAGATCTGAACCAATATTTTACCTTCTCCGCGTGTTGGTTGTCGATGCTCTAGAGTTAAATGGGAAGCTAAATCTTCTGTGACTAAATTCGGTTCGCCCCCTTGCATAGAGGCGCATATTGGACAAACCTGTGTAAAAATTAAACAAACTACTTTCGAAATAATTGTCATTTTTTTAGTATTCCTCCATACCACTTCGATATTTGAATTCTGATGCTCTGATGCGACATGAGTTTGAAGTTCTGCCTCTGTAAGCCCTAGCCGCCCACAAACCGGGCAAGTGAGGGAGTGGTTGACGTCCGACGGAGACTCTCCTCCGTAGTACAATTCTTAAAGAAATCCATTGCACAATTTCAATTTCAAACCATTTCTTCCGCGAATAACAATGTTTTGAAAAAAAAATCCAAAAACCAATTGTATCATTTTCATTTACCGTGATCCGTTCTTGAGAGAATACATTGAAGCGGATGATCTGCCAAGTGACGAGCTGTTAGCGTTCCTGAGTCAAAGCAGCTGGCACAGAGGTCATAGTCAAAGCATCTGAGACATTTGTAGCGACGGCCTTTGAAATTACTCTTTAGACAAACGTCACAACTGACTCCCTCATGACGTGACATTTCCTTCACCCTGCTTCGGCTGAGCTTTTGAATATGAACAGTATCTCTGCTCATTAAACTACTTCCAGTTCAAGACACATTCGCAGTAAGTTCAACACCTGAAAC
>VYYI01001218.1:0-21094 GCA_021029175.1 Bilobella aurantiaca
TTGTCTTCAGCAGCTTCTACACTTTCCTCGGCCCTCCAGCCAAAAGGAAGAACGAAAATAAGTGAGGCATAGCTTTCGAAACACACACTTTCACTCCTTGAACTCAAAATTAACTCAAACCACTCAACAAACAACGATAAATTGTAGTGAAAATTTAACTAAAACAAAGGAAGGGAATACTTAGAATTATTATTAATTGAAATCCATTTTAAATTAATTATTATTATTCAGTGATTTTAATTATTATTGGCGCACTTAAAATTAATTTTCATTTTTTAATAAAAGAAGCGTATTCTATATTTTTAGTTGCTTTTTAGTATATTTAAATTCCAGAGTTTGCAAAACAAGGAACCCTGAACTGTTCAAATTTTTTATCCCTAAACACATTTGGTTCCCTCCTTTCGGCAAAACATTTTCATGTGGCGCCCACTGTAACCGAATGCAATTTATCAAAGTAACGATGATTTGGGCTGAAATGCTTATCGAGGAGCACCTCGAAAAAGCCATTTTAAGGCTTCGACGCTCTGCTGAAGCTTGAAGTCCAAAAATGCATTTGACAGTTTTCTTGTGACTAGGAAATGGAGCTTATTTCATTGCATAAGCAGAGAGGAAATCTAATACGCAATAAATCAGAGTTACTATCGGCAAGGAAGAGGTAGGCCACTCAAAACTTGGAAATACAATAAATAGAGGGGATGAGATCTTTTTTAGTTTGTAAATCAATAATAAGCTGGGAAAAGGTTCATTTTGTAAAAACAAACTACATCTAAAAGGAGTCTTGGGTTCTATTGGATTTTTAAAAAAACGATAATATTGACATTGGGAAGGAGATCCTTACCCTGCAAATCTCGGTGGCCACGAAGAAGCGGAGCCTCGTGTGCCAGTAGAGATATGAAAGAAGGTTGCGCGTCTTCTTTGGTCCATTGGCATCTCGTGAGGATTTGTGATTTTGATTATTGGAATGGAGTAAAACTGCGGTGGGTTCATTGGGCGGTGGGGCTGGGATTGGCGGAGTAGTGCTTTCTTTTAGAAAGTCCTGTGAAGCGTAAAACAATAAATTGAATCTCCCTCCTTCATTCCTTCTTCCTGTTTTAGCCAAATAAATCCTTCTGATATGGGACAAGAGGACAATTTGGCTCGATCATAAATAACATGAGCGCTCTTCCCTTCCTGCTCTTGACGGCAACCAGACTCACGCACTAATCCAAAAACCCTTCAAGAAGCCCATGCAAAAATGAATTTAAACGCTACTTGAGAACCCAACAATTAAATCCCAAGTAATTGAAAGAAATTTCGTTTCGAATTATTTCACTCCTCCTTGGATGTTTGCAGCATCTTCAATTTAGTAACCCTCATTATGCTTTTTATACTTCCTTCTTTTACTCCATTTTATTTACTCCTTTTTATGGAGTCATTTTGTTCAAGTCGCTTTTAAAATAAAATTTAAATCAAATTAGCTTAGAATGTTGCCACTTTATTTGAACGTTTGTCAAGTAAAAGAAGGGAAAGCATTCTAGACACGAACTTTATGAAATTGTGGTTCGGTTTAGAATGGCTGTGGCTTGGTTTAATTTAAGCTAGTTTCACTAAAGGATACAATCTAGCTCAGACGGTTTTGAATGCGTTGGTGTTTTGAAAGCACTCTCTCAGTCTATATTTTAATATTCAAAGTGTAAATCTTACTTGAACAAACTCCTGAGGGCCAATGAACGCGATCCTTCCGAGTTCGAGATGGGTCAACTGCTGAGCAAGAACTGCCGGGTTTGGGCAAATTGTCAGAATGGACGGCTAGTGTCATAAATTAGATCAACAAAAGTTTTAAAACTTTGTTTCACGCCGGAAACTAAATTTCCCAAGTCTCCTCTGATACCCCTCATTAATCTCATTGTCAGTCTTAGCTCCCCACAGTTTACTTACCCATCAACGATCGGAGGGAAGGAGGAGAAAGCAACAAACTTTCTCCAAATCTAATGGATACAAGATAAGCAAGTCTACAAGCATTTCTGCCTTTCTCTTAACCCTAATTTAAAGAACGAGCCCTTTGTTCAGCCTCCTTCACCGTCATTAGACGCTGGGGAAAAGTTTTGGGGTTAATTTAAATACAGAGCCAAATCGCCCTTTGCCTAACCAGAAAAACTGAAGCATCATCACCTCCTAATCTCATATTCCGTATCTGGCAGAGTATAAAGTATAATTTAATGCGCTCCCATTTCTTCATGCTTCACCTAACTTCCCCATAAACTTTTAGCTGTCTCAATATTATTTTCCGGAATCACTCAGCGATCTACGCATTGAACCTAGTCGTGGTTATTATACTGTAAGTCGCCAAAACTCTGAATACTATTTCTGGGTAAGTTCCATCATTATTCATTTCAGTTTTGACGCATCAACGCGCTTACCAAGCTGGATAATTAATCACAGGATTGGGGGTTACTTTATGGTAGTGCTCATATGATAGCCCGCTCGCCACGCCCTTCCCGTTTTTAATATGTAGATTCCAGCTTTGCTAACAGTTTACCAAAGTATGAAAGGCAAATTATGCATGAAAAGTAATGACTTGTGGCAGGGATTAATCACCGAGTATGAAGTAAACTTCCGTTCTCAATTTGTAAATCTGACAAAAATTAATCGTCAACAGCTCAAGCGTAAATTAATTTGGAAAACCAGGAGTTTTAATACTAACAATGAAAGCATCCGACAGCTTACAATTCGGCGCTTCTGTCAGGTTGAACAAAATTGCAACGTTATCCAATACCATTTTTACAACTCGAACCTTGACCTTAGTTGACGGTTACTTTTGAGATCTTAAGAAAAAACATGAAGTGGAAAACCGCATGAGATCTGACTATTTTTGAATTGGGCCCCAGAAATGTGAAAGCAGAAGCATTGCATTTTCTCTACTATTTCCGTTTCTATTTAATTCTGCGCAAAAGTAAATATTTTTTTATTAGACTTTGTGGTTTCCCTCTTCAATTTGTATTATCCAATTCCTTTTATACAGATTGAAATATTTTACTTTCCGTTTAATTTTATTGAAAGGGTTCTGATTTAAGCCTGAAATCAAAGATGAGAAAGAGATCAAATTGAATCTTGAGTCTTGCCTTGTTCTGAGCTGGATTTTACGACTACTGTCGTTTGCGATAAGTCGGTTGAGTAAGTAATCAGAGAGGCGGGATGTGATCATTAGAGCGGAAAAGCGTATTGGGCAAATGAACCCAATAGAAAGAAATTTTGAAATGAGAAAAAGAGAAAGTGAGTGAAAGTGAAGGGGAATGGAGGCTTTGAAGGGCCTGAAATCAGGGAAGATGTGAAATGAAGAAAAGGCGTGAATTGGGTCCTTACAGGCGTAAGTGGTGAGGCCAAGGCCTTCTCAGTGGCGAGGCGATGAATCAAGTACTCATGTCGCTCTAAACCAGTCAATCGGGCTAAAAGCGTTGTCAACAGATGTGACACTTCCTCGCGGACCTGAAATTCAAAATAATTGTAGTCCTTTAACTTCATTCTTTACTTTCTATCACTTTCTCCTCCAAACAAAGGTCACCGCGCCATTTCGAAGCGAACTCATGGCTTACCAGACGCTTCTAGTTGAAATATTTCTGTTTAAAATATTATGAGCTCTTAATTTATCCTATAATCTATACTCAACTTGGGTGGTAATCGAAACCACCGCAATTGTGATTTTCTACAATTACTAGCTCTGTTAGTACGGCGTTTTTTCTTTGCAAGTTAGTGTAAAATTCCCACATATTTATTTGTCATTGAAAACTTTATTGTAAAAAAGATAAAGGAAAGCGGGTTAAATTAGCAATTCATGCTAGAAATTATTAAAATGAGATATGAAGTTATTTAAGTGCACATCAATCTTATTCTTCTCGGTCGGCGTCTCCTGTCTCGGACTTTTTGAGCGCTGGAGAAAGTCGAATGTTTGAAGAAAGTTTTTGCTCTGTTTTGAATTGGGAATGAGTGCTGGAAAACAAAATGAGGTTTGGAATTGAGGATGAATGGATTGTAAGGGCATAAGTCGAGTAGGATGAGATCAATTATTTTGAAATGAGGTGAGGTGGGAGGTCCCTTGAGTACCACCAGATCAGCATCATTCATCTTGAGGCTCCGAAGGGCATATGACAGATGAGCCATCTCTCCATCACTCATCCCACCTACTCCTCAGTGGCAGAAGTAAGGTGTATCAAAGACTTCCCTACTTTGTCACCACCTACTTTCAAGTCCACTCGTGTAGGAATAAAGGGAAATAAATGGGAAAGGACCCACTTTACATCCTCCAAAGAAAAGTTCCACTCACTTCTTTCTCCTTCTACTTTATTGCTCCTCTCCTCCTTCTGTCTTTTTCTCATCTTCCTTTTTTTTTCGCAACTTATTTTTTAATCTGAAACTTCGGAAGAGATAGAAAAGGAAAAGTTTGAGGACATAAACTTGAGTAATCAACAGCCGCCAACCCGCCGAGTCAGCATCCTTTTCAAGCTATTTGATTAAACTAAACTCAAAATTAATGAGATCTTCCCACCAACATTAATTCAAACCAAGCGTAATAAGTCCCGTAGCCAACGAACAGCTTAAGTCCAGCCCAAACTTACTTTTTATCACTTTCCACCCAGTTCATTTTTTAAATTTTCTTTCGTTAAAAAAATTCCACGGCCTTGCTTACAGGGCATCATCAGGGCATTAATAAAAAAGTTGGGAGCTAATTACTAAGCTTCCTCGCTTAATAGCTTGGAACAGAAAATTGTTGAGAAGCTAAGGTCATTAGAAGCTCAAATTGCCAGTTACGTAGTAAACAGAACACAAAGATAAAGGAAGGTTTTATGGGGTGGAGTACTTACAGGTTCAGAATCAAATTGAACGCTTCTTTCCGTTATGGCTCGAACATGGACCATCATTCTTTCGTCTCTGAAATCATAAGGAAAAAGCTCGGTCCATTCTCCCAGGAGATGAATCACATTTGCAATTGTATGGATCTCCGAGGCCGAGGACCCTCTCGGTGGCTCTGCTCCCTTAAAGAGTGTCAGAAATTACATTAGAGATCACTCGTTGCTCGTACTTCCATTGGTCCCCTTGGATGTAATTCCCGAATAATAGCTTTTGTAAGTTAAGTGCATTATAATTAAGGGAGCGCCTTCTTTCGAGCCTTGGAAAGGTGCTCTTGGAACTGCAGGTTGAACTTCTTTGAAGGAGAAAGAACAAAAGGGAAAGTCAGAGTTCCCTTCAGAGCCAAATTACAGGGAGCGCAAATGAAACGTGTTGAAGTGAAAAAATAGGATTCACGCTCTCCCTCCTCAAGTAGTTTGGCTCTAAAGACTCTTTACACAAATTACAGGGTGAAAGTTAAAAAAGAAAGCAAATGCTGCTCCTGTCAAGTTCGGGCCTTAAATCACACCAATTTCACTTCCCTTTCTTTTTTTGAGTTAGTGAAAGCTCTAGTCATGTCATTGAGTTGTTAGAAGGACGACAGGTAGTTCGTAAAGGTTTTAACATAGAGGGAGCCGAACAAGAGGCTAATGCTAAGGGCTTTATAAGTGACAGCGTTAACAAGTCGATGATGACATGGATGAAATGAAAGGCTAAGGGGTGACACTTGAGGACCTTTTCGTGCGTCGTGAGGCAGTTGTCACTGGTCGTGTCGTCTAAAAGGATCAATTGGGCTAGGCGTGCTTGCCTTGGATCTAATTTCAGTTTCTCGTATTTTCTTTCTACTATCGTTGGCAAACGAAAAACTTTTACTGAACGGATTTAGATATATTACAGAAAATCGGAGAAAGGGGAGGAATCAATACTGCTCTGGGAAGAAAAGTCTAGGAAAAGGCACCCAACCACGCTTTCTTTCTTCTCCGGCAGAATAACAAACATGTTAAAGTCAAAAGAGAAATTAATTAAATTGGGAACTGGCTGAGCGTCAAGTGTGGCCAGTGGTTAACGCAAGGGGAATAACAATATCATGTTTCCAAGTATCCATTAAAGAATCATGGAAGTTGGTTGCTGGGTATCTTCAAGATACAGCATCACGTCATGGGCACGGCGCGTGGCTGTCTTTAGAAAGGAAGCTCTGAAGCAAAGGTGTAATGCTGCTCAAGTTGTGCATTTGGCAAAGTGAAAATCTCGCATGACTAGAGGGGCATAAAAGGGATAAAAGACGAAAATAGAGTAGAAATGATGTAGCTAAATGTCTCTTTCCAATTAGGAGGGTCCGAGCGGGAAGACGTGCTTTGAAAGAGGAATGTTTTGTGGGGTTTGGCGTAGTTTGATAGAATGTGGTAGAATGTGGGTGAAAGTGGAGAAAGTAAGAGTAAGTTACATATGGCGATGAGGAGTGCTGTGGCGTTGAGTTTGATGGTGAAGTGGTGAGAGCGAGTGCAAGTACTTTCCCCAGAACTTCCTGCGGTGTAACGTGGAGGCGGGATGCGAGGAGAAAGGCAAAAGTGAAAGCCCTGTCCGGGTAGTGGTTCTCTGTTGGAACTAAATGACGAATTAGGGTCTCCATTGACCCTGTCCTCAACCCTTCTTCCAGGTCCAGATCAGTCTCCTACACCACACAAAAACAAACACAACAAGGCAATTATCTCAGTTGAAAGGCAGAGACAATTAATCATTTGGGTGTTGAGGACTCCATTTAATCTTCCGCTAAAAGATTGCATTCCATGATTAATGCAATCTGAAACACATCACGTAGAATTAGTTGCTTGGGGGAGTTTTAGGGGAAACGAATTAAGTTAGAAGAACGAGCCGCAAACTATTGTGAAGCTAAGTTAACTTAAGCTCAAGCTACTATTTTAGACTTGGTCATTTAAAGTAATAAAATTTAGTCTTTCAATGAACATTTATGAAACGCTTATTACGCTAAAGTGTAATCAAACCACATCATAAGTAGCTGACAAAACTAAACTATTGTACATGAGCAAAGTCTTTTTCTGAAATTTTAGACCTTTCTAAGTTTGACATTTAGCGCTATTTAAAAAAATATATAAATAGGAAAAATTTCATAACATTAAAAAATAGAAAAAAAAACTTGTCAAACTCCGCTAGCCAAGCTAAGCCAAACATGTTGGTAGTTATCCACATATTAAGTCAAACATATTATTAAGTGGGATGCTGTTTTGGCTTTATTATAGGATTTATGATAGCACATAAAATCAAAAACAATAGCTGTTAATTCACTATACGCTTTAGGTAAACTTTTAAGGGCCGAAAATAGTGGCCGATTAAGAAAAACGATTTCTACAAACGCCGGTTAAGCCTGAACTAGGCAAGGAAGTCATTCACCTTTTTTATGGAAACCTTAATTTTGAGATAGAGACGGATGTAATTAGTTTGCAATAATTCTTATTAATTGATTGAAAATTCAAGAATTCATACGAAACTTAATCATCTCGTAAAAAATACATATTTTCTTATTTATTTTGCAAACACTTTGTAATTTGCGTACTCGGGTTAGGTGGAGCGAAAAACGCCAAAAGCGTATTAGTTTTATTTTTCATGGATCATACTTTCAGTGTGCTGTGCTGCTCCAGGAATATTTTCCAGAAGTTTTGTTTGTAGTGAGAATACTTGCCAAACTGTATTACTTTGGCAAAAGTACAACAACTGGCGGGCATTTTGGTGGGTATGAAGTGAGGTTTCACCATGCAAAAACATTCAGAAGTGGAATTATCAATTCAGAAGACCCTCGTGGAGGCCCGATGTTGGTTTCATAAAAGGAAATAAGAGTAGCTTCACTTACTGAGCTACTAAAGTGTAGCCCGGAGCTTGACGGCAACTGCTGTGGATTCTCCACGTTTGAGCTGGAAGACGTACTGGAGCTAGAGATTTGAGCTGTCACCATGGCAACCGCTTTGTTTTCACTACTATTATTTCCTATGCATCCATTAGGCATTCTAGCATTTGAAACCGACTCGGTTGACTGCTGCTGTTGTGGAGGGCTCTGGAATTAAAAAAAAACAGTGAAATAAATAATAACTTTACATAAACTCCCAAAGTGGGTACAATAGAAGCTCTGCTAGTTTTCACTTTCACTTCGCTGGACAAAGACAATACATTTTAGTCACAGCGTCTGTTTAAATTCTTTTTCCACTGGTTTGTGTGCCGAGCCAAAATAGAATTTAGCAACAAAAAATATAGATTGCACAAATTAACGCTTCACCGCCAGCGATAGATAGCCTTGAAGGAACTTTCACCGAAAAGTAGGTGATGGGTTCTCATGCATGGATAAATTTAAAATCGAATTCGGCGTCAAAGTCTATTAGGCTCGCGGAAGTTAAATTGTGCATGAATCTTTCTCTAAAATTACTTTCCATTCTTAAGGGAAAGCTGGAAATACACCTAGCACTCGAAAAGTTCAGCCTCCATTTCGTTTTCCTAATAAGTTTTCTTCCAGTTCCAACTACACTTCTTTTTGAAATATCCCTCCCTCTACTTTCCAGTTCTTATTTATGCAGAGGTCGTAAAGTGAGATAGAGCAACTACTTATGTCATTCTAAGACGCCCATTCACTATAGGATTTTCTATTTTCTCCACTGCTGCCTCTCCCTTCCCAGCCTATTTTCACAACCAAGGGAATTTTCCCATCGAATTTGGATTCTGTTGGTTCTAAAATTCTCATTTGCACTCCACAGATCTTGCAGAAGGAGAAAGTCTTTGTCATCACATTGTGAAAGGGAGGGAATAAAAGAGAAAGTTTACACACTCTTCTCCACTTTCTGCCAAGGACGCAATAAAGTTGATTCAGTCTTTAGTTTCATAGGTTAAGCAATACGACTTGTTTCGGGTTACGCTTCTACGACGCTCTCCATTGGAATCAGGCTCACAACGACGAAGATTTGGTCAAATTACGATCAAGACAAGACAGGGTAGAATAACATCCCTTCACAGCCCCTTCTGGCCAATCAAAAACAAAAATAGAAAAGAGTTTATTTTCAGAAATTGGAACTTCGCACCTCCTGCAATCCAGATAAATTCCAATTAAACATTTCAGATTGGATCAATTAAGTTGCAGATGTAAGTTTTAGATTAAAACTGAAGAGGCAGTTTCAGACTAACTCAAACCAATCGCTTTTCATTTCATTCCAACCCTTCAAATTTTATTTGAGAATTTAAATATTTTTAATTTTAGAGCTTATATCAGCATCTGTCTTTTTTCAAATAAGCATGCCAATTAAACATATATAATTATACTCACAGCGTATACTTCCATTAAAAAAAAAGTATTATGGGTGAAAGCAATTTCGGACAATGTGTTCAATTTATCATCTTAATCTGTATCTAGAATAGCTTGAGGTATAATAAATTTAAAGAAAACACACGAATTATACTTTAGTTCTGATCCTATACTAAGGAATGTACTATCACTTGGGGTAGTATCATGATCTAAAGCTTCGGGAGTGTTCTATCAAAGAAATAAAGATATGGTCTATAGAAATCTTATAAGCGAAAGGGCAAGTATAAGCTTTTTTTTTGTCTGGAAGAGAGCATGATAAAGTATTTGGTGAAAGTTCTTTCCTAGAACAAACGTAAGTCAGAGAGAGTGGAGAGCAATAGTCGTAAAGCAGATGTTGACTCCCAACTTTCTCTGAATAAGAAGCGTTTATGTCCCCATTTCTTCCTAAGCGTCAAATCTCCCATCGAGTGCTTTCTAAAGACTAAATCCCTTCACGAACATTACCTCCATGTGCAATCCTCACTCCTCAATAACTTTCTCCCTCACTCGTATCGGAATTCAGAAACCACAACCCACTCCTCAACCGATTTAAGTGGAACAGTAAAGAGCAGGTGGAGAAAGCCATTTGTAAATTTCGAAAAATCGTATTTTTAAACATTACAGGAAAGTTATGAATTAACTTTAGAGAAAACGGCAAGGACTCCAAATCCAGGATATATAAAATCCTCTTTTTTAAGTAAGATCTGACAACTCTGGAAAAGTCTAGGACTGAAAATGAGTCTTGGGTTATCCTGAACCAGGCTTTCTGCTAACCGAATGCGGCTCCTAACTCCTCCAAGACTCCTTGTTTACTCTTCTTAGGATCTGCCCAAAATTCATAGAATTTGAAATAGGTTCAAAGTATGGAGCGTTGAAAACCATGCGGAAAGCAGGTACCTGACATTCCAGGATATTGGATACCATGACACGGACAGATTTCTCTATGCAAAATACCCTCTTTCCCCATCATGCTCCGAAAGGATATTCTGCACACACATTCAAAACAGCCTGCATCCTTAGAATCATAATAAATTTCAGCTTAACATGTCGACAAGGTCCATGGCTTGAACTAGAATGGAAATTTGGGCAAAAAGGTCTAGGGATATGTAGAAGCTGCGAAGTAGCCTGCGTAAAATCCTTCGTCGCTTTCACTTAATCATCATCACCTTACGGGATTAAAATGTAGGAAAGGCTAAAGAAAGTTGTTTGATGAGTCCAACACTTACTACCGGCCTAAAATATAATTAGCTTTAATTTTCCTCCTTCGTCATAAAAGCTTTTAAAAGTTATTGGATTTGGAGAGATATGGCCTAAATGCTTTATGAGAGAGATGAGTTCGTCGGAAGGGGAATCATAAATTAGATTTTACTGCATCAATTTCTAGGGCTTCGAACTCTACTTACATTTAGTAGCTTTCCCTTCCAAAAAGCCCTAAATCCAATTCATCTCTCAACTTTCTGAGAAAATTAATTAAAGTCTCTGACATACTGTAGCAAATCCAGTTACGTAAAAGCGGAATAAATTTAATTTCCAGTGAACAATTCCTTTTAGTATTGGTTATTTGACATTTCAGACAAAAGATTCAGTTAGGCTCTCCAATTCAAGCTAAACTCCAGTTTGGAATGCTTTCTAACTGAAAATCTTAAGAACATAGAGAAATCAAATCATTTTAGGTATTCAAGTTTGACATATTTTGAGAAGGAGAAACGAATTCTTTAATATCTTGATTTTTTCTACTTGATGTATATTACGGATACTCACCTTGGGCCTCCTTGCTCTCTGTATCTTTCTCGCAAAATAGTACATTGCCATTGGTACAAGACGTGGATGAGAATGTAGGTAACCCTTGGAAGAATCTGAAATTGCTGAAAGTTGTTCAGAAGTGACAAGTAAAGAGAATTTTGTTCCGGAATGTGCAAAAGAAATAAGTGGAACTTTGGACTTGAAGTAATAAAAGAAACGGGCGAAAGAAAGGTAGGATTTCAAGCCAACTTTCACTTTCCATCTTTCTCTGAATCTGATATGTCACTTGCCCCTTCTTCTCCGTTTCATCTCCAAGGGAAGGACGTTCCTTAGTTATTGCCTCCAGGGGAAGGGTTCACTACCCTTAAAACTTTTCCATTTTATGTTCCTGAAAATGTTCCTTCAAATTCTAATCGCCCTTTTGCATAATTTTTTCTACTTATACCCTGTGCTAGGGACCCCAATTTCTTAGCGTCTGCGCTCCTCCGTTCACTTTTCCGGCAGAATTTATGGCGTTGAATTAAATTTCTGTCACTCACAGTTTCACAAAGAGCTGCAATCGCAACCTGTGCACAACTAATTAAGTTTTTGTAATGAAACGGAACTATACGCCAAGCACACCTTTCTCACAGGTTTCCGTGGTTGAGTCAAAGGGCTTTTGTTATGAGGCTCTACCTTAAGAGCTCTGCGTTTCAACCCATTTTCTGGAAGTGGAAGGGACAGTTGTTAACTTGTTTCCTTTATTAGAGTAGTTTCCACTACAAAGTAAATAGAAAGTGCGGGAGTTTTAAGTCAATAGACGTTGGCGTCTGTTCCGGAGCGGTAAGTAGAGGCGGCCAGATTTCAGTGCAGAATGTTTATGGCTTTAAGGGACGAGATGAAGTTTTGGGTCCTTTCACTTTGCTTCCTTTTGACTTTCTCAGCTTGAAGGGAAAGCGAGGCTTAGGAGAAAAGAGCTAAAGGGTGAAAGTAATCAGGTTTCGGATTTGAAAAGATCCGCTCTGCGTCGACTCCCCTCCCTCAAAATCTTGGCCTTAAAAACTTATCCAACTATTCACGGTCATTTGACAGATCCTTTCGTTCCTCCAACAATTGCTCCCTTCCCTTTACGAATTCATGATCCTCCAAAAAGTAATCACTCCCCAACTTTCTATTAGCCACCAAAGAGTTCTAAACACGAAATTGAAATTCTCAATTGCCTACGGATTTTCACGCTTTTACGCCGCATCAGATCATTGTCCGAGGAACAATTATTTCCACTCCTTTTACCCTCACGGACTATCATACTTTTGAGCATTGCCAAACATCATTTCGAAAAGATTTTGAATAGAATTTTGTTACAGAACCCGGGAATAAGTTAGTAGAAAGTATACCTAACTTTCACATATCTAGAATTTAGATTATGTAAAGAAAAGGTTCACGGAAGAATTTTCCCTACTTAATCTAATCCAGACTTTCCTAACGCACCTCTTCTTACCAGAAAGTTAACGCAGCGTAACGGTGGGGAAGGCGATGAAAATGGATGTAAACTTTTCCTGGCACTCGCACCTACTTTCGCCAACGTCGCCGAGCGATTCTTTTTTTAAATTTCCTCGTTTCCTACACGTTTCGCAGTCCTCCATTTCCCTTCATTGCGTACGATTCAAAATAAGCATTATCCGTTTGGGGCTCAAGCAAAAATCTCATTCACCGGCCGGAAACGCCTTTCAAGAGTTATGTAAACAGAGTAGGTCAAAATACCCCTACAAAAAGTCTGTCTTCGATTCTACGGAACTGAAGGAGACAGACGCTGATAATTTTATCTCTAAACGTATTGAGTAGTAATACAAATATTAAGTGAAATCAGCCCGTAATGTGAGGATGCGACTGCACAATGCGACAACTCAAGTTACTAGTAAAAACATATCGCATAAGAGTTCACTGTAATTCAGAAATTGGACCGCCGTGCCTTCCGCCTGTCACATTTCCATTACAATAAATAACTCATTACTGGATTTCTTTTCGCGTTCATCTTTTTGGGACAATTCCTTTTCCCCCCAAATCTAATTTTTCTAATTCATTTCAGTTACTTTTCAGCCTGCCTCTACAATAGCAGCAGAGAAAGAGATAAGAAACGTATGAAATGGGTGATTCGATTGAACAGGGTAAAGTTGATAGGCTGCCAAATTTTGCACCCTGGACAATACTCGGAGAAAGCATCTGCTTTCTCTTTGGGTTACAAAAGAGCAGTTGAAATGGACATTGGGCGATTGGGTTGAGATCAGAAAGGGAAATCCCAAAGTATAAATGCATAAACAAGTGACAAGTCTCTGAATTTCAATTCAACTGCACAAAACTTTCCAACTTCCGAGACTAGCATTGTGTCCAAGAAATTCCGAAAAAGGAAAGGGTTTCCTTTGCCGTTATTTCAATTTCTCCTCCATTGCCTTTTTAAGAGTTGGGAGGCGATAAGAAGTAAGATATCGGACCAACTTTTCTGGGGAATGAATTCGAAGAATGGATTCGAAAAGTGGGAACAGGGCCTTAGCATGAATTTTTTATGTAAAGATGTATCAAGGGATGATATGTAAATACTGTTCTAGAAATAGGGAACTGGAGAACCCTAAATGGGAGAATTTGGCGATAGCTCCCTTGTAGCTAGGAGAGAAAGTTTGCTCCTCGGAGAAAGTCAGAAGAAAGCCGAAGTTGGAATAGAGCTAGGGCCCAAAATAATAATATGTTTTGATCTTTTATTCAAAACAAGGGCCCTTTTCTTCTATAAGACACTTATCCTGGCATTCCAATCTTCTTAGACTCGTTAGTCTTACCATAAGTTCACCTGCGGTACGGAATAGGGTATGAAAAACTAAGGCTTTCTCAAGTTTTTTTTAGGGTTATTTTGATTCTACAGTGCGCTATACCTATACCAAAAACGTTATGCAAAAGCTCGAAAAGATGACGGCAAACGGAGGTACTTCTCTTGTGGCATCAAATGTCAATGGACGCCAATCTTGGAAAACTGGAGAAGTGCAACGTCGTCAAATCTTAGCAGCAAGGTGTGGTGGGAGTGGGAATTCCCATCTTGTGGATAACTTTGAAAAAGTAATTTATTTTGGCCGCCTTGAATTTGTGATGATTGGATATTTGGAAAATAAGAGATTGAAGGAAACTATTATAAAAGTTTTCCCCGTTTGCCTAGAATTTTTTCTTCAAGCTGAAGAGAGTCGTATGTCACGAAATAGCTTTCCCAAGTACGCACCAGGGAATACGTAACTTTTCAAAAATTTATTCCAAGGGCTCATCTCTACCTTGTAACGTTTACTTGCTGCAGATTCCTAAAGATTTGAAAAGAGAGGTAATTTCATTTTCAGTGGTACAGAACACACGAAAACTCTTACGAAGTTGCTTTGAATACTGTAATGCTTAATATTCAAGGTCCTAGAGCATAGCGTAGAAGAATTTTTTACAAGTTTACCACTTTGCTTTACGTTGCAGCCAAGAATTGAATGTTGAATTGCTGTTGACCATGTACGTATGAATTTTTTTGCTCAAAAGTGTTATTATAATAAAATGATAAAGTAACAGGATAAGAAAATTAAATTTCCAAAGCTCTATGTGTAGTTTCCAAGCCTAAATCTTAACATAAGATATGAAGGATCCAAGGTTCACTACAGGTTATTTACAGTACAAACTACACTGAGGAAATTGCTTGGTATTGGTAATTTGCCACACAGAATTACAGCTTAACTGTCTCTTTGACATAATAATTATGTCGTTCAATTAATGAACGATTTACGGTATACTGTCAGTTCTGGATTGACGTGTTCGAACAGTACTTCAGAGTACTTTAATATTTAACATTGGAGACTCTGAAATAAACTCTGAAATTAAAATGAGTTCTCATCAGAAATCTTCCTTTGCTGGAATTTGGAAGTACCCAACAGGGAGACTGAGCCAAATTAGAACACCGATAGAATGGCTTATTGGTAATGAAATTTTGATTAATTTAATTTTGGTTTTATTTGAGCAGTATTGTTTATTATAGCTAAAAAGAAAGATGATGATGTTCATCCATATTGGCGAGTACATGATGGTCTTTACGATTTAAAACCGTTCATAGATCGCCATCCCGGGTAAGCAATTAAAAATTGTCATTTATACACACATAATTGTTTATACATTATGTAATATTATATAATTGCAGAGGTTCAGAATGGATTGCAATGAGTCAAGGACTAGATATCACCGAAGCTTTTGAAACGCATCATGTAGCAAGGAGCGCTCAAGTGGAGACCACTTTGGCCAAATTTTATGTGAAGAATGCGTCATCTCCCAGATATTCCCCTTATTCTTTCAAAAAGAATGGTTTCTATAAAACTCTAAAAATTGCTGCTCAACCGATTGTGAACGTGAGTTTTAAATATAAGTTAAGAATTATAATTTAAAAAAAAATTTAACCTGAAATTCAAAACCTACTGGCCATTTGAATGATTTCAGGAGGTCGGGACAGCACCGTCTACGAAAATAATTCTGATGCAAGATGGACTTATTTTATTATTCATGATTTTATCACTCACTGGTGTTTGGTGGCATTCAATAACTCTAGCAATTTTAGCAGGAATTGTTCTAACAATGGCGGCAAATGGCGCCCATAACTTCCTTCATCTCAAAGAAAATTGGCGTAAAAATTATATGGATTTCAGCCTCCAGTCATCTTTTGATTGGAGAATTAACCACGTACTCAGCCATCACATGTATCCAAATACAATCCTGGTAAATCGTTAATTGGAATTATTGAAAATAACTTCAGCTACCCTTAATAAAATACTTTATGCCTTCAGGATTCTGAAATGTCGTTGGTAGAGCCAATTTTAGATTTTCGAGTATCCACCGAAAAATTGTGGATCCAAAAGTATTTGGCTGGGATCTATGCCTTTCCGTTCTTTGTTCTGCTCCTTTGGATCGGATACGTCTTACGGTGGAGAAATATATGTTGTGGGATGCAGAAATTCCGTTTCCAGGAACTAATCGTTTTGTTTCAAATACTCGTGCTTTCTCTCGTTGCCGGAAGTGTCATCCAAGGCCTTATTTTCTGGATCATAATTCATACTTCGTGCTCCTTCTATTTTGGCCTCTTTTCCTTCACGGTGGCCCATCATCATCCGTCCATTTGGCATGACGGTGATGAGGCTCGACCAGATCCTGACTTTGGGTAAGTGCGTGTGACTCTACGAATATGCTCTGGACGAGATAATTCCGTCCTTGTCATGAGATGAGTAATGCGTTAATGTCCGTTTCAGGCTGTGTCAACTGGATGCCGTGAGGGAGCGATCTGACATAATTTATGAGAGTCTATTCTTCGTGATGACACGATACGGGGACCACACACTTCACCACTTATTCCCCTCCGTTTGTCACTCAAAACTGCCCCACCTCAAACCAGCGCTCCTTAAAACGCTGGAACTTTTTAAAGAAGAGCTCTTGGCCTACACAGAGTGGCAACTCTATCTTGGAGCACTGTCACAACTACAAAGGACACAACCTGCGCCTTTTACCAATTTGACAAGGGAAAATGAACACAAGAAACAAATATAACCAAGCTAATAACTCAATATGCTCCATATTTAAAATGTAGCAGGTCAATACCGAGAAAACTAAAACAGAACGGCCGTAAGCATAAGATACGTTTTCTCGGTGTGTAGATGGAACCATTTAAAAAAAAGTAAAGGTTGTAATAAATCGTGAACCTAACTCCAAAATAAAAGTACTCGAATGAAAACTTTTACACATTCAGATTTAAATTATTTATTATTGGCAGTTTACAATTTTCATTATAGATCATAAAATCGAGCAGTATCTTTGTTTAGATTACTGCAATAAAGAATAAATGTCCGAATGTCCATACATCCGAAAGAGCTGAAACAAAATAATTCGTAACATAAAAATGAAATGAAGACACGCTTCATTAGAAGAGAATGAGACGAATTGATTTAAATTGAGAGGCGTTTGCTTATAAAGGTTGACAATTGCATTTGCAATTTTTTAAAAAATTGGAGCAGGAAATTCTGCTTAATTTTCCTCCCTTCCATGAAAGACGTGTTCAAAGAGCATTAGATCGGTGAAGACATGTGACAGGAGACGTTATATTGTAAAATGCTGGAGGACAGGAGGCATGTGGTGGTAGGCAGAAACTTCTTTTCGTTACCATGTACTGCTCTGGGACAAAAGGTAAAGTGGACTTTTTCTTGTCTTTCTTTTCCAGAAAGTTCTACTTTCTCCATTATGTCTTTGCTGGACTTATGGGCTCCTACTTCGGTAGGATCTCTTGGATTTTTATTATATGGAGCTCCACCTAACACTCCCAAAAATTCTTTATCCTTCTAAGACCTTCCAGAACAACTTTTGTCAATGGAATTGATGTGGAGACTGGAGAGACAACAAAGGCAATTCCAGCAAAACTCTCCAAAAACTTCCCGTCAGGTTTTGTAAATGAACAATGGAACGACAACTTGTCAACCTCGCCCATTTTTTTTTAAATTGGCAACAGTATTCTTTACTGATGTTACCATCAAACAAGCGATTTGAGACAAATAAGAAAAGCAATATCACGACCAAGATGTATGTCATCGTTCATTTGGGTATTGCTCAAAATTTCGTTTAACCTTTCTTTGGCTTCTTGTGTAACTATATCTCAAAAAGAGTTAACAATGACTGTTAAATAACTAAATCCCTGTCGTGAATTTTAAATTAGTTTTGAACTTGATCTTGTCAGATTTGACTGTGGCGGTTCTATCATCATCATTGTTATCATATCGGCAGTATATAAAAGGTAATTTTTTTTAATTAAGCCTCCATAAATAAACTAATGCCAACATAGTTCCATACAGTACTTGGAATTTCCCCTTGCGTCCCTTTTCTAATGTTATTCCCACTCCGACATAGTTTGTTCGTGGTATCACTCGTCGTGGTAGTGGTAAGCGATTTTGATTTCAAAACTTGCCACCAAATGAAAAGCGATTGATCAACATGTTCTTGTATTCTTAAGGCGAGCAAACGATGCGGTCCAACTCGAAGTAGGCGAAACAACAACAATATTAAGACTATTTTTGAAGCGGATGAAATCGTCGGAGACATTTTAGATGAAGCTCCGCAGTTTCAGTTGCAAGTAAAATTTGGTTGTTCGCGATTGAACCCTGGCGATCAGATGATCCCAAGTGCAGCGGCGAAGGAGCCTGTAATTGGACAATGGAAAAGTTCTAAAGACAAATTGTACACACTAATAAGCTTAGGTATACAGTGGGCCATAAAATTTGCCAAGTTTTAATTCAATTTTGTTTTAATTTAATTTTACAAATATTTCATTCAGACCCTGATGCATTAAGTCGTAAGACGCCGCAATACCGATCTGTAATACATTGGCTTGTGACAAATATTCCCGGAGATCAAAAAAGTAAGGGAGACATCATCATCCCGTACTTTGGCCCAGGGCCACCAAAAGATACAGGATTCCACCGCTATGTATTTCTTGTGTTTGAACAAACGAGCGGCAGCATCAGTGTAGACAATCTTCAACATACTGAATACATGGGAAAAGAATTCGTCTTCAATTTCAAACTAAGAGAATTTATAGAAATGTTTAAATTGTCAACGGCCCCAATAGCAGGCAATTATTTCCAGGCAGCCTATGCCGAATAAACATAATTTAGTAGAATTAATTATGCTCTGAAGTTTAAGTGTATACTTATACTTTTGCATTAGTCACTCAGGACTAAGGCTTATTTTGTAGACAATTATGTAGTTGTTTTTTTGGCAATTTCGAACCACTTGGATTCCCATTCCATTACTTATTCTAAAATCGATCGAAATATTTAGTGCAAAAATGTACTACAGGATGTTGTTAAAAACTTATTATCGAGCGATCGCCTCCCTAGCTGCGACTCATTCAAAGGATTGTCCTGTCCTTCCCAAAAGATTTGAATAAATAAAGAGGTTTGACAAAGCGGAGGAGACTTCTAATTGGAACCTAACCTAAATTATTGAAGCTTTTGATGGCCGAAACCAAGGATAATGGAGCTCATACTTTGTTTTGACATTCCACGTTGACTTGACTACGTCCTACTGACTGGCGACATTGCATTGAAGGAGCTACTATGACGGGAATTGACATTAGTCTTGTTGCGTGACGCTTGCGAAACGGTGGTGGGTACTCCACACTAAAGTGGAGACTAAAGTACTACAACTCACTACGTGACATATTTTTTTTAAACATTTTTTTTTCGGTAAAACACATTTTTCAATGGAAAGCAATAACAATAGTCGTCAGGATGCTACTGCGGCCCTTTTTGGATTCCCGGCAGTTAGCCGTGCTAAATTGGAACAAACGCTTTGCATAGTGAAACCGGACGCAATGGACAGAGTCGAAGAAATCATGGAAATACTTCAGAGAGAAGGATTTACTATAATACGGGTACTAAAAAAAATTTAGTGTATGTAACACATGGTACAAATCCATGAAATTGCAGATCCTAATTTCTAAACAATAGTCTAGGCGAATTCAATTGGAACGAGAGCAAGCCGCTGAATTTTACCAAGAAATCAGCGACTCGAATATTTATGCTGAAGCCGTAGCGCATCTCGCAAGTAGCGAGATCATGGCACTTTTGCTTTCAAGTCCTGGAGCCATTCAGCATCTCAATGAAGTTCTGGGACCGGAAACTTTCAAAGTGAGTTAGCGTCTTAGGTACAGTATAAGCCAACAAGGCTATTTTCAAATGGCACTTCTGTAATTTAGCATCGTCAACAGTACCCCGGCTGTCTGAGAAATCGCTTTGGGACAAAAAACAGTGATATTCAGAACGCTCTCCATGGATCGCCTAGTGAGAGTGACGCGATGAGGGAACTCTATTTCTTGTTTCCTGAATGTTAGAAGAAACAAAAACAAGAATATTTTGAATTTGAATTACTATTTGAATATTAAATATTACAAAAAATAATTCTTTGTATGTGCTGTAGTTGTTGTAGAGCCAGACTTGGCCGACTGGATGACTTCTTACTATACAACCGAAAGCGTTCACTCAATGCTGACTGTTGGATTATCGGAACTCCTGGCCGAAAAGCCTGGAAATCCACTTCTCTGGCTGAGTGATTGGCTTACTAAAAATAATCCCAACAAATGTGGGAAATAGGGCACGGTAATCCAAGTAATAATATGTGCAATAGTTTTACAAACAACTGAATATGGAATCTACCTGGAATGTTATCGAAAAGTTAAGCGGCATCACTATCACTAGCCTAGCCGCTCGCTCTGAATCTCGCCTCATAGCCCAACTTAGTAAATTACAAGTACTCTATTTTATTTGACGAAATTTCAAAGTTTCCGTAAAAATTGACTTCACGAATTCAGCGAATTAAAATTAATACACTAATTATATTCATCGTTTTTTATTTAAATGTCTTGAAAGTATTCAAGTCTTTTCTTAAATAAATAAACTATCAGTGACAACAAAAGTACCAGTAATTGGTTAATTCCAGCATAAAAACAATATAAGGGGTTCTTTACATAAAATTGTTCTACAAATTCATAGTCTATGAACAGGCTAGTTTTCGGAGAACCAAATACGAAGTCGCTCTTCGTTAGCGTTCCTCCATTGAATATTGGTTCTTATGATTTCGAGATAGCCTTGCAGCGTTGGCAGAATACTTTCCAGCTCCTCGGCGTGCTCGGTCAGAATTGACTCAAGCTGAAAAAAAATCATTTCTTAACTTGTACTTTAATGGTAATTAACGATATCATATATTTAAGTTCTATAGTTTCGAACCTCCTGCAGTTCGTCATGGGTCCCAACGTAGGCACTTAACGTAGAAAAATACTGTGAGAACGCTTGCACTCCAAGAACCTCAATTATGTTAGATGCAAACTGTTTTAGAAACACCGTCGTTTCTGAACGCGTATTTGAACTTGCTCCAAGTCTTTGCAGAAAAATGATTTTATCGGCTTCCGCTATATCTGATGTCTCCTCAAGTAGGTCATCCAGTATCCTACAGTATAAAATTCAAGTCTTTTCTTAAATAAATAAACTATCAGTGACAACAAAAGTACCAGTAATTGGTTAATTCCAGCATAAAAACAATATAAGGGGTTCTTTACATAAAATTGTTCTACAAATTCAT
>VYYI01001219.1:0-21094 GCA_021029175.1 Bilobella aurantiaca
GCAGACCATTAAGGAGCTTGATTTATGACTATTTACAAGTCATATTTTTTCCGCATCTCGAGTGACTCCTATTGTCCTGCAGCCTGTACTGATACTTAATGCATATGGTCAGGATACAATTTCAATTTCCCAATGACGACACGTGACCAAAGGCCGTCCATGGGTAACGATCATCATTTAAGTTTATCCCACCTCCCGCGCCACCCATTATTTACGACGCAAGCAAAGCCTACCATTTTTTGTTTATAAATAGGCAAGCTGATATTTTCAGGGAATAAATAAATAAAACTATAAAAATTTGTATTTTTTTTATTACAAAAACCACCATTTAATATTCACAGAGAGATGTCTGAAGGTGAAGTGGGTAATTTTTTGTACAGAATGTCTTTTAAAATTCAATAAATTTTAGTTTTTTTTAGTCGAATAAAATAAAAAAATTCTTTCTAAATTCAATGCTTGTAAGTTAAACACTGTCACATGAGCCTTGTCACCGAACATTTATTTTTTATGAGTGACAGAGCGATGTCATTGAAGTGGAGCCTAGAAGCCTCTTGAATTAGTCATGTTAGAATGTGATTTAAGGCTGGGCGTAGTTGAGTAGGGCTAACAAGATCTTATTTTATCAAAGGATGTAGGGCTCTCTGGGGACTTTTTGCGTGTCATTTTCTAAGTACCCCCGAACTCCGTAGGGAAAGGGATGAAAGGCCTTTTGATTGCATTTGCACTTCCTATGGTGCGAGGGAAAGTTTAAAATTTACCAATGTCTACTTCCACCCCCTGAAACTTTTATTCTTCTTTTAACTGAAGTGACAAGAAGCACCCCTACATATGGAAATGCCTTTGAAAGGTTGCTGGTGGGGAATTCTAGAAAAGATGTTAGCCATTGTTGCTCTCTGTTTTACGCATGGTTTCCAATTGTTTCTTAAGTATACCCGCTTCAATCACACTTCTCTAATTGTAAAGCGTAGATGCCATGTTAGCGTGAAAACTTAGTATACATGCTCAGACGCAGTGGCCATACATTTAGTATGTAATTACTACTTGAAAAAAAGTTTCCTGCAAAAATGTAAAAAAAAAAACATGCAAAAACACGGTATTTCTTGACTCACTGACTCATTTACTTTAGCATTAACATAAAAAAAAATTGAAAAGGAAGAGTTGGTGTCTTCATTCATCAACTATTCAATTGCATAAATTTTGTTCGTGGAAATGATTTTTTTTGGTTTGAATTAATTTTTTTTTAAAGTGTAATAAAGCAAATTTGTAATGAGTAAAATGGAAATCTGAATAAGCACGAATGAATGAATGATAAAATTAATGTAGCTTTCATAACTTATTCTAAATAAATCTGTTCAACGAAAGCCACTCAAACGAAATTTCAAAATACGCCAATGGCATAAATTCCACTTTGTATTCCTACACTGCGGCATGGCGCAACAGCGTTGCAGTAAAGATTAATCTAGGCATTCAATGGGATCTCAAATTGAAATCAGCGGCAACTCCGCCCTATTCGCCGGAAGGAAATGAGACGTTCGAAAGATGTTCTTTAGGAAGGAAGAAATGGGACTAAATGGAAGTTGAAGTGAGTCATCCGAGAATCAAGGAGAAACTATTGCATTTTGTCGTGACATAAAATAAATCCACTTTTCAGAATGTACAGATTGTTCTCCTTTACAAAATCCACCGGGATTTGAGTTGCATTGAAATTCTGTCCTAAAACTTTTCCCTCCCTGCGAAAATGACGGGGGTGAAAATGAGGTTAGCATTATCTTCAAAGCACACACGCTTTCGACCCTTGTCCCAGTGATGAGGGGGATGAAATCTACTACTCTAAGATAGATATTGTAAGTTAATTCATACACTCGAGACTGCAAGAGTCCATTGAGTTCATCCAAGCAAGAAGGGAATTGGTCTCAATGGGACCTGAAATGCTTTAAGGGAAATTAGATGTAACAGGCTCAAAGTGAAAATGCTTTATTACTCAATTGTGCAATGGAGCACGAGAGGGAAGTTTGTTTAGCAGTTAATTACCTGAGTGTCAGCAGGAATCAACTACATTTTAGTAGGTAGTCAATTAATTAGTAACTTCCACGTCAATTGTTTGATGGCATTCTATCAAAATTTTGATATTTTAAGCAGTTTATCATTTGAGTTGAAACTTACCAGCGGTAGAATAAGTTTCTCTCATTCTATTGTAAGTCCAATAGAATTCGATAAAACCATTATAAACATAATAACAGAAGTTAATTTAACATAACTAAAATCTTGCTATTTGAGTAGAGTAGAATTATAGGTTTCTATTAACTAAAAATAACCTTAACAAATTATATTCATACTTTCTCTGGGGTGTGAAAAAAATTGGACCTAGATTATTGATAAATTTTCTCAACTCAGCCCTTGTGGTAAAAAATATTTCATTCGAAACATGGCGTTAAAAAAATTAAAAATAGCCCTTCAACTTTGTGATTGTTTTTTTTTTAAATTTAAACATTTTTTAGAAGAGATGAATGCTTGAGTCAAGTTTTTGAGCTTTTTCCTCAGACGTAATTATGTCCATGTTGTTCTGAAAAGACTAAAAAAGATATTTTGGTCAGATCGGGGGACTTATTTGGGTTAACTGTTATTCTAATAAAAGATGAAATGGAAAAGTCGACCATGCACTTTTGTTATTGTAAAATAATCGTTAGTGCAAACATTTCACGTTCTACGTATTTGTATTGAGTAGGATTTGTTGCAGAATGGGCAGGATTACTTTAAGGTTTGGTTTGGGATTAACACAGAAATCCATGACAAATAAATCAAGATTTGTTCATAATCGCAATAAAACAATTTGAGTAAAAGCATTTATTGCCCACGAGCCTTTGGCTCAAACCCACCAATCAAATTAATTTGCCGTACTATTGACGTTGCTTTAACATATATTCATGTTATCGCTACAGAATGAATAATAGAAGCACGAATTAAAATATAAACGATTTTTATATATGAATTTGCATGAATTTTTACGATTGCAATTGTATAGCATTAAAATACTTTCTGGAATTTATCCTTCTAAATCACGAACAAAAAAAACATACTCATGTAATAATGTAAAGGGCGTGCTTCAAACAAATTTTGTTTGCATTATTGTAATTTTTGATTGATTGATATCTCTATTCCAAGTATTTAAGGGCACAACAATTAATTTCATGTAGTCCGACTTAAAAGGATAGTAAGCAGCACAATCCAATCTCTGCATGGTTAAGTTCGTTTTAACAAATACGTTTTATTACATATAGTATACTGTTTTTTTTAATTTATATGTTATTTTACACTTAAACAACAAAACAGCCTTCCACAATATATGATGCCATGCCTGGAAAGGACAACAGCGTTACTTTGAAAGAGTGAAATGTCATGAATTTGACAGCTTTAATATCATAGTTCCAATTTACCAATGAATGATTGTATTCCTATACCTCGTATTATTCTCAGCGAGAAATGCTTTTCCAAAACTGCATTCACTGATCCCGCAAAAATTTTCACTTTATTGTCACAGACAGCTGCAATTTGTCTTGTCCAATTTTAACTCTTTTGTTACCGTTATTTATTGGCGAGAGTTGTTCTAAGGGCCTCCGTGGGGACTTGAAAGAGCAAAGCCATTTAAACTTTCAGAATGCAGAGCTTCAAAAAGTTTCAAAACGCCCCTCAGCTGGAAAATGAATGATGAATTCTTTGTTGCTGAAGCCTTCTTGCAATAAATTATATTATTCCCGTCAACTCGGGATTCATTGCCGCCTCAAATAATAATGCATTCTTGGGGAGGGTGAGCAGAACCATGTTTGCGAAAAAGATTTTTACAACTAACGCTTCGCTCTAAATATTTCCATTATGTATTACAACCAACTACACATTGTCTGGATACTCTATAACACAAACTGAATATCTAAACAAACTTTTAAATTTTACATTGTTGGTGAAAGGTGAATTTGTTTAGTATATTTAGTTACACCCGATTTGTCAAAACTCGATTGTTTTGCTAAATGTACTCGAGAATTTTTTTTGTAATATAATAAAAAATTCGATGTTGGTCTTTTTTTACATGAAATTATACGCTAACTTGAACAAAAGTTTATATAAAAAACGTGTTACGTTCAGTTTATTTTAAAAAAACTCCACTAGTTACTAACACATATCTTCTAGTTTTTGAGCCGTACTGTCTTAAACTTTCTAATTTTGTTATATTTTCGACCTAGGACCAAAATTACAGAAGATATTATAAAAAGCTAAAACTAATTGGTATTTATTTTGGCACGAATGCACTGCTTCCTCTTGGTCTATTACGCTACGCTCCACATTCCTGTTTTCTAAGAAACTTTTGCTAAAGTGGAAACAAATGGCCCATGGAACACCGGAAATTACTTTAATCTATTGTAGTTGCTGCTCAGCTGGAATGGTGCCAGATTCCATCTTGGCATCTTCTTCTGATCACATTTCCCTCGAAATGACCATAGATCTAGACATAGCGGTCAAGTTGGGCATAAATGTCTTGAAGTTCCGGAAGCATCTGGCTCCACTTGGGCCGCTCGTCTGCCTCCCATGTCCAACAGCGTGACATGGACCAGTACCTAAGACAGTATGCCAATGTTGATTAGAATTAAAGTAGTGGTGACAAGCCGCAATTAAAACTGACGTCCTTCTAATTCAAAAACCATTTTGCAAAACGCGAAATATCTTACGTAAAAAATGGTACAAGTCACAAACCGTAATTTGTATTTATCAATTGGGCTCTCGTGTTTGCTGCAGTTTTCAGAAAGTCTTTCCCACCCAAATAACATGCACCCCAAAAGAGTCGGTAATGGAGATTTAAATTTAGATTTAAACGAGATGTTTTTAAACAATGGAGAGACTGTTGGTTTGCTTTAAGGTTAGTTTTTCAAGTTATGGACCTTTTTTCTTTCGATTCCAGGTTTTTCTTACTAATTGCCCTCCATGGTTTAGACATAAACTAACATTTAACCACAAAATTTTTAAATAAAATACGAAAAATAATTTCCAAATTATAAATTATATATACAAGGTCATTTAATATGAATACTAACTAACCATAATAAACTAAGTTTGTACATCAAAACCATCATTAATAACTTACATTTCGTCCGGACAGTTGAGAGGCTGGGCGAGACGATAGCCCATTTTCAGAAAGTTGTGCAGTTCTGCAACTTCAATTTGAGCATAAGGCTGTTGGGCGAGAGTGAAAAGTTCCCAAAGGAGAACGCCAAACGACCACTATAACATAGTTTATATAAGACTTTGCTTTCTCAAAGTATACTATTTCGAATCAAATTCACTGGTGTATTTTCACTTCAGAAAATAAATATAATAATACAATACAAATGTTTCATACATTAGTTCAGGCACAGTATTAAGCGTTACTGTTACATCGGTTTTTGCATAAGGTATTATTTTCAAAGGTGGAAACCACAAATTACACCACAAACCAGCGGTTGTTCTACAATTGGCTTTGTATGATTGTTTACAGTGAGGTGGTAGGTAAAAACGAAATTGTTAATATGTGCGTTCTAAGCACCCATAGTCTCTTTGCGGTTTCACATAGCCGCATGACTGTACAGTTTTAAAAACACCTTTTTATGATTCGTTTCGATTGTAGCCACTTTGATGCATCTAATGCATTAGGTTAGGTTACCCTACCCTTCGAAATCAGAATTAAGAGAGAGTCTTGTGTTTAGTTTCGTTTTTAAATATAAGTTCATATTTTGGTTTACTAACCATATCGGAGGCAAGAGTAAGGTTGACATTTTGCAAAATGTTTTCCGGAGGGCACCATTTGATTGGTCGACATTCTGAGTCTCCAAGGCAGTTGTAGTCTTCCAGAAATAAGTCTCTCGAAAGAGCATGATCTGATATTTATTACCATTAACTTCTCATCTACCCTGTAAAGTGCAAACATGAAATTTAGCTATAAATTTTAGACAAGATGCAAATTTAATGCAATCAAAGTCTCACGATTCATTTCGAAAACTATAAAAGTGAATGCAATGTAATCTGCACTTATAAAAAATAAATACTTGAATTGCATACACATTACGCAGCCGACTTTTATCTCCTTCCTACAAATTTTTTGATTTTATTGATGTCGGATAATGGGAAATTTTATCCGAAAGTACGAATGTGATTCAAATGTGTATTGGAAATAAAGTTTTTTTTTATGTTGTAGGAGGCCATTTGAGGGAGTAAGAACTTTTTCTGTTTCTGAAAGTTGTGTCATAAAAGTAAGTGAAAACTTACAAACAGTTTCTTGTGGCGACGTCTCGATGGATGATATTTTGGCGATGGAGGAATGCTAAGCCACTTCCAATCTGAATGGCCATGTGCACGACTTCTTGGGCCAAAATTGGCCTGCCACTTCCAGAACCTACACCGCTGCAGGAATCTGAAAAGAAACATATTTGTTCCCTCAACTTTTACTAGCTTTTTTTACTACTTTGCCATGAAAGGTAATTTTTGAAACGTCAAAAACACTTATCTCCTCTTAAACATTGACTTTTCGTTCTTCAAATGTTATTCAAGGTGTTGAGTGCTCAGTGTATTTTATGCAGTTGAAAACAATATATCAATACTGCAGGGTCAAACCTATCTCTGAGTTTTTTCTTGTAAAAATTTCTCGTTCAAAACATGGATGTCAAAACTGTTAGTAAGTTGTTATTGCGCATAGAGTGAATTTAATAATGGTATTCATTAATTTTTATTTAAAAAAAAACAATGTCATACAGCAAATCTTAAGAAAGTATTGCTTAATAAAAAGGCGTTGGGTGAATAAAACCAGATTGATTCAAAATGTAGAAATATACTAAACAATGTTCTCGGTTCAGTTACATTACATTATGACTTCGAACAAAAAAAAGGAATTTTACTCAAAAAGTTGTTTAATGCCAAGAAGTATTTATATTGTAAATCATATAGCACTATTGCTGTGAATTTGTTGTTGTGTATTGTTGTAAATATACTTGCGCTAAGAATGCTTGATTAGGACATTACCTATAACTATGGAGTTAAACTAGGAGTTAACTATAGGCAACCTTCACCTAATTAAGCTGAATTGAACATTGGCGTCTCAATTAATGAAATGGAAAGTGTGCATCTGTTCAGAACAAACAAAAAATACCTTTTTAAATTTCGAAGGCCCTCATCTGGGTAGATAAGGAACGGGGGAACCCTATCTTCAGCTGCCAACTCCCATCACAGTGCAAATGTGCTGTTGATTCATGCCAACTAGGGAAAGGCCCTCGTGCAGGAGAAGGGCCATTTGAACGGGAGATGAGCCATCTAGAATAACCAGAAAAACATTGTAGCAAAAAAAATACGAAATTGTTGGTTTTCCAGTATCCGGCTCTGATGTATGAGGGCGAAATTTGATTGCATTTGAAAAAAAAGAAAAGTAAACAATGGGTAGAATAGGCAGTTGATTGGTTAGTTCAGCTGGGTGGGTGAGTGGTGGTGACAAAGGTTTCACTTGATGAGAATGAAGCCTTTGTAGTGTCAATCTATTGTTCTCCTTAATTCTTGACAAATTCAAAAGACCTAAGTGAACTTCAATTCAAAATGAAATAAAAGGAACTTTGGAAATTATGTGGTGTACAGCAAGAACAACTAAAATTGTCATACATGAAAATTGTTACTTGCCTTTTACAGTTTTGACTATGACTTTCTTTTCAGATCCATCCTTCTCCAGGACTGTTCCATTGTAGACTCTGGAAAAGGAGCCTTCCAAAATAATGCTTTGTAGTCGCACTTTACACCTAGAATTGTACACAAAAATAGACTAAAGTTATGTTTGAACGCATTCAAATTTATTAAAAAAAAAAGAAATAAATATTGTAACTAAGCTTAAATGGATTACTTTCTAGCGCACTCCTAAAATCAACTTGTATTTGCAAAACTTTGCACTTTTATACGTCATTATATATTCATAATTATTTTTTGACAAAAAATCGTGATTTTCTTTGAATTCTTTTTTATGTCTGGCAATTGTTTGCCGATGGATTCAAGAGTATTAATTTTAAATGTTTTAAATTGTACGCAGAATTTATGAAGTTAACAATATTTTGAACAAATTTACAAAAAAAAATGGATTGGAAATGCATTGGTAAGACGGAAAGAGTTATATGGGCGAAAAATTTATGAAAAATTTCCATGTAGTGTCGTATCTCCATGATAAAAAGAAAACAAAAATTTCTTTTGAATACGCTAAGCAAAGGAAAACTAATCCCTTCAAAATGTATCCCTTTTTAGAATTTACCTCAAAAATACATTTTACAAATGCTTTCTGACCTTTCAATCAATCATTACGTCTGCCAATTTTGAGTCGTATGAACCTCTCCGCCTGGTGGTGGGAGTGAGGGCGGATTTGTAGGTGTCAGTTGATATCTGTGAGTAGAATGGAAGTTGTTGGTTTTCGTAGTAAGTGGAGGTTGAGTAGAGATCAAGGCAGTTGGAGGGGGATGAATAATGATGGGGTGAGTCAGAGCGAGTGAAGATGCTGCCACCGGAAGCTGAGCCACTGGATCCCGAGGATCCATTCCCACTCGTATCTCTGCCAAAATCAAAAGAAGAATAGGTTCTGATTCAGGGAACTTATTGTTGATTTCCCCTTCCAATTCAAAATGGGCTGCTGACGAGGCCGTTCCCACAACGAAACTAGCATTTCAAAAAGGGTAGATGGGCTATTCCGGGAAAATGCGATTGTGGTGAAAAACTGCGACTAACTATTAATATACTTTTAATGCTCATATTTTTTTCCTCGAATATTTTGAGCCAAAGTAAAATATTACCGCAAAGAATTTTATAGCGTGTATAAACATTTTGTTACTGTCATAAACTCAAAAATCTCATTTATGATAAAACAATAAAGCCTAACACTAAAAAAATTTCTCTCGCACAATTCTGTTTGTTATAAAGATTTTTTTGAAAGCAAACAAAATTGTGACACAGAAGCTTCAGATATAATTTTCAAGGATATTTTAACGAAATAAAAAATTGTTTTCTTACACATTTAGAAATCCATTTGAGTCCGCCGTTCGTATGACTTTCTTGTTTCGAAAATACGTGAGAGCCGCTAGTGCCATAACGGTGAGCATGAGAACAAATCCAAAAATTGCTCCCAGCAGAACAATACATCCAGCTCATTTCAGAGACATCAATGTCATCCTGCTCGGGATCGAAAACCAATCCAGTTTTGCTTTCATCTTCATTTTCGCTTCGTTTTCGATCTTCTAAACTAATTTTCCTTTTAGACGACTCCTTGTTTGCTGCTGGGTGGTTTGAAGCGTGAGGGAGAGTTGGAGGATGCTTTGCCTTCTGTGAATCTTGAAAAGAAAATATATCTTGTTTGAACACAACCTGCTCATCAAAATTCCGTTGAAGAGTGCAGGTTAATTAAAATTCCACCTCCCAAACCCACCAATACATAATTGTCTATCAGTGCAAATTGATTTATACATCCTCACGCTTCGCTGCTCCTTGTGAGCTAAGTGCTTGTAAACAATCCACCAAAAATTATAATGTAGCTTACGTTCACACTTAACTAGCATTTCGAAAGAAATTCAAAAATGTAGCTTACGTTCACACTTAACTAGCATTTCGAAAGAAATTCAAAAATGTAGCTTACGTTTACACTTAACTAGCATTTCGAAAGAAATTCAAAAATGTAGCTTACGTTCTCACTTAACTAGCATTTCGAAAGAAATTCAAAAATGTAGCTTACGTTCACACTTAACTAGCATTTCGAAAAAAATTCAAACATTTTGCATTTTTGCTGCAATTACTAAAAATAAAATAAACTGAAATTTTCACAAAAAAAAGTCTTAATAAAAAAAATTAGTTTATGTATGCGAGTGATGGTAACAATATTGTTGGCGTATTATTTTACATAATACGTATTATTCACATAACATTTTTAATAATACTTTAAAATGTTATAGATAAAGTGTACTTAGCATATGTTTACCTTTCAAGCAAATTCGACGTCGTCTGAGAACAATGGTTGTAACATTGAAGGTGCGTAGGTGTGTCAACGAAGTTACATTTAAAGTCAATTCAAAATTTACTTCATCACTTGCAGCTCCAGTACAAGGAAAGTAAACTTGAAAAGTTTGGGCTTCAGTGGGAATTGAACCTTTCGAAGAAATGTTCAGTGATGGTTTGATCATCGCCACAGTTTCGGAAATTTCTATTCCAGCAGTATATGGAAGCTACAACAAAAATATAGATCTGTTAAATTGTTTCGTGGATTTTGGATTAAAATAACGTTAAAGTCAGGTTTACTATAACTAGTGCTAATTTAAGAATTACATTGTAAAATTAGACCTATAAGTTTGAAAAGTAAGCAATTTTTGATGTAACAACTCATTTCTGTTTTCAATAGGTATTTAAGTTTTGGACACCTTAGAATCGAGTTTAAAATTTTATTTTTAGAACTATTGGCATGAGGTAGGTGCAATGTAATGCATTAAGTCATCATCATCAAGCTTGCTCTCGACTAATCAGTATTTTTTAAGTAGAAAACGTTACTTGTAGGCTAGCGAAAAATTTCCTGCTTGATTTATGGCGAGGCAATTGCCCTTGTCAAGAAATTAAAAGTTCCCATTTTGAGATGTTAATGGTAATTGATATGGAAGCACGTTCTATATATCCTTCGAGTTTTCTTATTTTTACTGATAATTTTCAAAGATAATTTACTGCACACTCTCTGCCTCCCACGTTGAAATCGAATAAAAATTGTAACGAATAGTCTACACGAAAGATTTGAGCACTTCTCAAGCCGGTTTGGTCGAATATTTGAACCGGTTTATTCCCTATTTGTAAGGCAATAAATCCAAAATGTGAGTAGTTTTTCATGCTAAATTCCAGGGTTCAATTACTGATATGGCAATAAGTCATATTTGAGTAGAAAGCCAAATAACCACCATGGAGTGAAATGTGTGCTCAAATCAGCTACCTAATAAGCGAGTCAGCATGAGAGTTAGGCTTAAAACCTTATTCATACATTCTAATTCAATATTTTTTTAATAAAACTTACTGGTTTCTGGCCAAGCGTTTGCCATGTAAAGTGAAGAGCGTCCACGTGAGGAGGAACTGGAACAGTAAACTGAAGCGCGTAAATATTTGGAACTCCCTCTCGCACGTAGTACAACTCATTTGATAGTCCTAATGAATATAAATAATATAAATTAGGTTAAGAAAAAGATTCTTGAAAAAATTGTTTTAATTTTCTAATTACGGATTTTAATATCTTGCTCCTCTTATTGTAGGACGGCCTTTTTTGGCTAGTCTTACTCCTAACTTAATTTTACGTGCATTTTGTTACATTGCTGAAATTTCTCAGTAGCGCTGCTTAATGCAAAGTATCCATATTTAAAGCAAAATTGATACATATTTCTGGTAATGACGTACAAGTGACATATTGCACAACCTCTCCACTCTACCTCGCACATTTAACGCATACATACGTACATGTTTTTAGTATAAAAGAGCTGCTTTTCTGGACTCATATGAGCAGTAACAAAATGTAACATTACAGGTTAGGCTTACTTATAATTATACACTATAAAGCAGTTAGATTTGAAGGGATTTTGTAAAAAAAACTCAATATTCTTGCCTTAATTCGCAATCAAATTCTTGCTTTATTTTTAGTGCAAATGCCGAATTTGTTACTTGTATTAAAACCAGCAGGTCTGAAAATGGGGTCCGTTTGATCAAACTTTGCATTTATTAAATTAGATACTTTCAGAAAACTAATTGGAGGCAAGTTTCTCTTTTATGGAGCCCCTGACTTTTTCAATTTCAGAAAAAGATAGCATGGAAATGGGGGTTTCTTTGTTGTCAGAAAGCCACTCTGAAAGCATTGTTTGAAGACGTTTCATTTCCTTTTAAACTTCCCCTCCAAGATTTTTCTTCATATCTATCCAATATTGTGAATCTCATTTGTTCCCTCACATTTACATTTCATTTCCCCCTTCACAGCTTTAGGGGTTGCCCTTCCAATCTGCTTTTAAATTAAAAGCACTTCCTGAATATTCATCTTCAACTTCTTATATTTCAAACGCTCGTGATAATTTTTCCATATTATTGATGATGCTCTCTTATAATAAAATACCAACATCACCAGCAATGAAAATAAAAAAGTCTAAACTCATGCATATTTATAATCGTGCTCCAGACAGTCTGACAACAACAAAATGCATTTTGGTGCCTTGAATTTGGGGCATTGTCAAAGTCAACGACGGAACGCCCATTTTGCCCGTTTACAAATTTGCATATTTTTTCAAGACTTGATGTCCTACATCGTTTAAAAATTAAACAAAGCCATTCTCTATATAGTTTCAGGTCCTTCTAAAAACGTTTTTGATGTTATATAAAATTAAACTGTAAAGTAGGAGGAGTTTGTTTGAGATGATACAACATATTCCTAAGTAACATGTCACGGCTCATTTGTTTTGGATGATCAGTACTTCTATAATAAATTTATATTTTTTGCACGCACGAGACTGTAACACAACCTTTGAATGGACTTTTTGGATACGCCATGTTATTTTTATTCTCGAATCCAACTTCCCGTTAACATAAATTCCAGCATCAGACATGCAGCCACAATTTGCAGCATTCCAAGTGAACTCATGTAGTCCACATCTCCCTGACGTTGAAATATACATCTACGAGTCCTAAGCCCTAATATCGCAAACTAGGAAAGGCTTTACCAATGTCAGGCTCTACTTTGCAAATGGAATTTTGTGATCATGCCTACTAAATTATTTGGAACTCTCGTGCTTTCACCTTGCAATTTGAGAAGCCTCTCTGAAAGAGGTGTTAGTTCCATAGAGTGTGAGAGGTGAATTTGCCACAATGCCATAGCATGAGAAAAGGTAATTGAAATTCACAGGTGTGTTCGTTCCTTATGTGCAACCAAATCTCCCCCGAAATTCAATTACCAAAAGTTCAATCTTCAATATTTTAGATAGGAATAGTATTCGAAGCCTATCTGTCATTGAAATCTGTGCAATTTGTGTAAAATTTAACATCTACTACTCCGTCGTCCCAGAACAATGGCGTACTATGCAGAATCCTGAAAGTTAATAATTGATATTGCAGTACTTTTCCAACTTGAAAACGTAAAAGTTGACCAAGAATCTTTAGAAAAAATTTAATTGCAAACTTTAATTTGATTTGAAGAGCTGAAGTTGCATAAATAGAGTTTACTCATTCATAACAATATTAAATATTTAGGTACTTAAGTAGATATAAGCAGAATATTATACAAGAATAGAGACTTATAACTAATATAAGACATATATTACCTCTGTTATATCTTTCGTTAACTATCTAGACAAAAATACAAAAATTGTTTAGCTCGAATAACGATGAGAAAGTTTACTTTCTCGTCACCACAATGCCAAACTGCCTAATAATTCAAACCTAATGTGTTTATCAAGTAAAGGCAATTTAATCCTTGACTTTGAGATAAGACAAGCGACAAACGCCTAATTTCTTGAATTTGGTTTCAAATGGGTCTGCAAAGCATAAGGGGCTCTAAATTCTCACAAATGGAAAGCTATAATTTTGATTCTAAAACTGAGTCAGAAGTTGAACAATAAGTGTCGTCCTTTTTGTTTGAGCTAGTGTTTTCAAATGGCAAGTGGCCTTAATGGCACCCATTACTGTAAGGAGAAACCAGCTTTTGAGACACCATTAATTCTACCACAGCTTAAGTACCTTGTTAATTTCCAATTCAAGAGGGAAGTATCACAGTTGAATTTCGTTTGGGAATGGATTCTATTAACGTTTCAGAAAGCGGTTTGGAGTTTAGAATGGCAAGCATTTTGCATTAGCGTTTTGTTTTTTTGTTTGTTTTGTAACGTTTGCTTTAGTATTGATTGGAAGTTCTACTGGAATCATATAAAAATCAAGAATTGCATTCACTTTTTTTCACATTTATTCACTAATACTGTGCTACATACATAATGAAAAAAAGGTTTCGGCGAACAAAGTTTTGTTAAGTATAATTATATTTGATATATATTATAATTCTTAAATATAATTATAAATTAAACAAAATAAACCAGAAATGTTGCATTCTAAGAGGCTTACGTTTTAGCCTAAAGCGCTTTAACGTTTTCTTCCTAAATTCTTCTTGTCGTTTTGAAAACGTAATTGAATCTTAAGGTCTCTCGCAGCTTCCTTTCAACCAACTTTATCTTCGTCTTCCTAAGAGAAGGAGATGTCAGATGAAAGGAGCACTTCATAGGGTATGCTGCAGTAATATAATGACCTCATGTCACACAGAGTGACACATCAACAGAAGACATTATGATGGCAGTAAAGCCCTTGCCCAAGACCTTTTTATGTTTCTACGCTGCCCCTTCCCTCGTGGGTAGTTGGAGGCTCTTCACTTAATTTATGGAGGAGAGCTTATAAAAGAGGCACAGGGGATACAAAACAGACCTTTCCGCTCCAACACCAAAACGAAATTCTACAGTAAGAAATCGTAGTTTTCGGGACTAGTCTGGACCCTTGTTAGGGAAATCGGTCGAGAGTTGCCATGACGGATCTTTCATTGTTGTGAAACTGTTACTTTTGAATGTGTCTGAGTTGAAGGGCGTTTTATCCACTGCCTTCGCCCCGCTGCTATAAACAACTTACTAAATCCCTTGAAGGGATTCAAGGGAATCCTTTGTAGTCAAGGCCCAAAGCTCCCCTGCAGCTCCTTTCACGACGAAATCGGACCGGCAGTCTAATTTAAAATCTAAAATCTCTCAATCACCTCTTCAAAATCCCTTTAAGTTCAAGGCGTTCGGCGGGAATCCAATATAAACTAAAAGCTAAAATATCCTATCCTAAGCAATTCGATTCGACAATATGGTGTCGCTGTGAAAATATAACCAATTTTGACAATGGCAAAGCGCATGCTCTCGAGAAGGCGGAATATGATTCAGTTCAGAGCTCGAAAATGTGAAAAAATAATATAGCAATAAAAAGCCGTTTAATTGATAAGTAGGTCATTATGTGTGGTCTGCTGGTTTGACCTCATAAAAACTGATTTCATTTTCTAAATTTATACAAAGCAATCATTTCCTGCTAAATGAATCATGGCTGAAATTTCTTAGTGTTAAAAAATATATGAACAGTAAAAAACTCATTAATTAAATAGAAATGTTTATATTCAACACACACGGAGAAATATATAGATATCAAAAGAGCTTTGGATTTTTTTTTAGATATGACATTCAAGATTATATTTTTGTTTTAGTTATTGTACTCATGCATTTTCATTTTCCAAATTCTTGAACCCTAAATATAAATGCGGAACCAAAAGGGGCGTAACACTCTTCACACATTCAAGAGGATTTTGACGATTTTCATGGTTCACGGTCTATTGCCTTATTTGACCTGCCTGGATAATTGAGACCCTACTCTGGGACAGATGTCAACCTACAAATGCAATGCAGCATCATTATTTACGTCGCATGAAGTAGCCTCATTATCTCCATTGTTCTTCCACCCTTAAGTCAAACAATAGGCATTAAAAGCAGAGCATTAATCACACATCCTTCTAAGCACAATACGACCTGTTTATTTCAAATAAAAGCTTGTTAAAGTACAGAGCCACTATACTTTACTTGAATGGCTAAAATTCCCGTTTTTTTTTAAATTGTTGCATGCGTCGTAGTTTTCATGCTATGTGGGATGAAGTCAAAGTTTCCACTTAACCGAGCTTAAATTTTTGACGTCGCGCACGTGTACATCCACTTTGCGTTAATTTTGACCAATTAGCTTAGATTCTCCTCTAAATAATGTGATTGCTTGTTGCATCTCTACATTTGTATTAGTAAAATAATTTAGAACCTTTTTGCAATAAATTTATAATATAATATTGTAAATACTAGATATATCTTGAGATCTAAACATTGAAGCATTGAAGCAGTTACCTCAAACGCATTTTTTTTATTATAAAATTGGTTCTAAATTGTATCAAAAATTTACCAATCAACAAAGCATCTAACCAAGTATTAACTCTTTAACATAAACTGTTAAAAATTTTGATCGATACGTTGCTTGAAAATTGTGAGTAAGTATAATGTTCGTCGTGTAATTCTCAATTGTTAAAGCTATTTGTTGATTAAATTACAAGGTATTACGCTCTCTGAATTTCAATTACCGACGTGAATTTAACAACAAATTATCAGTACAATGTTCCCAGGTAGGCAGATCCAGAGGATGACATGCCCAAGTCCCTGAGTTGCATACTAAAATCTGAAACATAAATTTTGATGGCTAAATTATAGTTAGAGAGAGGTTGAGGAATCTGAAGAAAGGTAAATTGTATCCTTGTTTGTTTGCCTAGGAGTTAAATTGAAAGCACTTTCTTGATTTAGTGAGAACGACAGGTGGTTAAATGAGCGCATGGTGGGATCGTTCGTAGACGAAACTTTGAAGGGCCAAATGGGGTACTTTGGGCCATGTAATTTTAACAAGTTTATTTTACTTGGCAGGAGAACTACATTAGGGCGTGTCGAAAAACATTCTTATTCTAACGAGAATAGCTCTTCGATGCACATCTTCATTCTCCTTGGGTTTACTTTAATAATGATTTGGGCATACAATGGAGGCATGAAGATCCGTTTACGAATTGTAAAACCTTCATGAATATTAATTTCGAGAGACGTTAATCATACGCAGCATTTTAATCACTACTATCACTAAAAATTTCCTGTTTTTCTACATTGAAAACGTCGTTGAGCCTTTGTAATTAAAATTTATGAATTCAACGTTTGCATACCTGCTAAATGAAAATAGCTGGTAATCAAGTATTCAAAAAATTTTAAATTATGGAGGATACTGCCTGTTCATATAGAATTTGTATAGCTTAGAAAAATATAGAACTTGTAAAATTTTGGTGAATTTATGACAAAACCTTATATAATAAAAGCGGAAATTATTACTGCTTAACAATGGGGCCCTTCAAAGTATTGCTTGTGATTTTAACTAACCGAAATTTCATGTAGGTAAAAAAGTCTAGCTCAAAACTAAAAAATTTTTACACAATCATTTTAGTAACTTCTGAAATGTATTTCCTTGCCTAAGTGTGCTAGCCAAATATACAATTTTAGGTTAGGAACTATCTTAGTGGAATTAAAACGTCAAGCCTCTGTGTCTGATTTTTCATAAGTGATTTATCCAGTAGACGTTTAAAATTGAGCATATAGTTTTAATTAAGAAATTTTAAATAAATATTTCCTATAATAGAACATTTTGAGGGCGGCTATATAATAAAACCTAAATATAAAAGGGTTGCCGAAAGGAATCAAAATCTTGAAAGAAATATTTATCAAAAAGATTTTAATTGGGAATTAGCAATAAGAAAGTTTAATTGGAAAGATTTCCTTGTAATTTTGTCTGTGTATAACGAAGTAATTCATAATAATAATCCTAATACTAATCCTCTATCGAATTCAATATAATATAAGGTCCCTTTTTGGCCCTTTTTCAATTGCTTTCTTCTTAAGCCAAAGCTCCTTTGCTCATTTCTAAGAAGTCGTGCCCCAAAGAGAGCAGATTACCCAAGCCATATGCCTTATCCGTTTAAGGGTCCTTTTCTGTAAGACAGATCAAGGCAAGGGACTTAGGAAGAGCAGGGAATTGTTGTTGCAAAGGGACCTGGCTTCTGGCCCTTGAAGGCACATTCTTATTTTAACTTTCATCACTTCATGGTTTATTTCTTCCTACAATTCATTTTTACAGAGTTTTATGAGCGGTGGAGCCCACATTCCTTTTTCCAAAGGAGAAGTGTGTCTCCAGGGAGGCCTTCAATTTTAAAATGCCACCATGTGTTTTACGAAATTCAACTGAAAGGAAAGAATTTTAGTTGAAATGTAAGTTATGGTATGATATGATTTTTAAATATTTTCACACATAGGAGTATAGGGTTATGCGGAGATTTATGTCCTACTCTGAAAAAAAGTTAAGGGGGTGCAAACTTAGATTTATTAGTTGAAACAAAGAATGCTTACATTAGAAACGGAACCTTTAGTTGACTGGAACTAATGGGATTGGCTAACCAGTGTTATCTCATGTACTACTAATATTATTAAGCGATTCACTGCATATATATTGTATATACCAATACCCTTATTACATAAATATTCATAAATATTCACTTTACGCAATTTTTTAACTTTACTCTTTTTCACACAACATTTATTTACATATTACATGAGTACATACTATCTACTGCCTTGTTACCGCTATTCATTTAATTCCCACAAAATTAAAAAAAAATAAGAATAACCAACTATGCATAGTTTAAACTTAAATTCGGCATACGAATCCTACGCAACTATTTTCCAATTTGCTCGAATACGTGCTGACAGGCCGAGAAACATTTTAATTTAGTTTCCTATATTAGGAACAATGCCTCATCATCCGACCTTATGCAAATGCAAGCGGGGTAGATGTTGGTCAGAAATATTTTGACTGTCACTTTTTATGATGAATTGAGCGGTACGCCCTCGTATTCAAATCTAACAAGTCCATCTATCATAATCTCAGACGTGTAGTTAAAACTAAGGAGTAATACAATACGTGTCTTAATATCTTCTGGAGAATATCAAAAGGTGTGTCAAGAAACACGTACTGGACAAAAACTAAGGCCGGCACAAATAAGCTGATAAGACGCGGAGATTAGCCCCTTGACCCAAGAAGGCAGAAACTTGTGTATGGTGGCTCAGTAGAGAATTTTGTGCATCGGATGTTGTGTTGCATTCTGAAAAGTTCTGTAACATATCAATGCTGCTGTGGAAGTTTGACATTGACATTTGAGAGAGTTGATTTTAGGGCAACTGAGTAGATAGGATTAAAATACAAGTGAACTGAAAATGTAATTACAACCCTGCTTGTGATGTATTTCCTTTTAATTACATAGAGTGAAGATAGCTATGCAACGTATTTGTGCCACATAATCAGTGCAATACATGTTGTGCTAATCAAGCTTTGCAGGTTTGCTTTGAATTTAATTGAAAGATACACGATTATTGGTTATATGCGTTCACTGCATTTTTTTTCAAGCTTTCTACCAAAATACTTTATGCAAATCTTTTTTTAAAGTTTTTGAAGCCATTGCTTACCTAAAAGCTTCTTGACTTCTTCCACTCCAATGAACAGGTTAAATGAAGCATTCACGCACGTTAGGAAAACAACATTGAGGGAAATTATTGTTCGAAGCTTCATGGTAACTTTATTCTGCAATTACCGACACCGATTTAAAAAATGTAGATTTGTTTTTTTTAAATGAACTGTAATGGATTTTTCTAGCTAAAATTTACAAATTTGTACTACAAAGCTTTTTCGTGTTTTCCCTCAACTTTTTTTAGAACAAATTTAACTTGTGTGTAGAAAATAACGTTTAGTGGCGAAGACAGTTAATTTTTAAAACAGTCGATCATTTTAATTTTTTGAACAAGTGCTTGAACTATTGTTTTTCACAAGTTACTATTGTTTTGAATGCAGGAAGTACACCCTTCTCCATGAACGGATTCTGAATAACTGAAGGGAGATGCTTCAATGTTTTCCACATGCAGTTTGAGGGGAGGGATGGATTTGATACAAAGTAAGTACTAATCTTTCTCCGAATGATTTCTTGGCCCAGCACAGCAATCACCATGACAACAACTACGGCCAAAGCACTATATTTTGAGAATTAGGTAAATTAAAAAAATCATCTTCAGTCCTTTTTTTATTATGAGCCTTATAGAAGGGAATTCATAAATTGTGTGTCCCATGTACTTAGATAAAAATAATGATCATAATTTTAAAAAATCATGTAATATTTTCTTTGGGCCTTAATGGAAGGAGACGTATTTTGAACCCTAAAGAACGCATTGGTTCCCTATAATTAAAGTGGGCCTTAAGTTTGTTTTTGTTCTAAATTTCTGGGCGTGGACCTCTAGTTCACTTGGGATGGTATTCTTACAATGTTTGTTTTTCAATAATTGGGGCTGGACCTCTTTTTTTCAAAATTCTTGTAATGTATAATCAATCTACCTGGAGACCGTACGTGGTGTAATTCTTGTTTAATAATAAGCAAAGGCATATTTAAAGTCACATTTGATATTTTAGTTAAGTATGTAGCACTATTTCCTACCATAACTGAACCGTAAAAACATAAATGCAACATTTATCTACATTGACTTCACTTGCATTATGCAAGTCACATAATATAGTTGACATGTAATTCTATAAAACAGCAAGAAATTGACAACATTTTTATACACGCAAATTCTAAAAAAAAACAAAGTTCACCTGTTTTTAACTTTCTTTTACTTACTCGCCATTGCAATAAACTTGAATCAATAAATTTTGTGTCTCACCTATAATTATTTTTTAAGAACAATCAACTAACAAAATTATAGCTTGCCTTAGTAATAGTTCATAAAACATTCTAAAGTTATATATAAACTCAAGGCAAATGATCTGATATAAGCAGTAAAATAAACTGCGGTTTTTTTTCTTCACAATTTCGATTACCTAAAATATTATACTATTGACTAAACTATTTTTGATGAATATGAATGGGTAACTGTCATTTAAAAAAAAAACGCACAAGCTAAACAATTTTCTTTGATGGTCGGCCCCCTTGTCCATTTCCAAGAATTGTAATAAATTGTTTCCAAGGTTTTTGTGTAACTTTATATCCACGCTTTTTACTTCTAACAGAACAAGGAAAGTGAAAGTAAAATCCAAGGCAGATTGAATTACCGCTTCTGATTTATTGCAACTACTTTATTTCACTTTGCCGAAAAAAAGCAAAGGGTCAGCTTGCCTAAAGATATTTGTTCCAATGGAAGCATCTCGCAAGGATATAGCCATTACAACCCATTCTTCCTAAAAATTTATGATCGATGATAATGCTTCATTGTACAAAAATGGAGGGAAGTTGAATACAAAACATACATCTCACCGTTGCACTTTTCCATGTTGAGCGCACATCCTTTTGCAGTAGAGTTGCAAAACATTAACAACTCTTACCATAATGACTCAAATTTAA
>VYYI01001220.1:0-21087 GCA_021029175.1 Bilobella aurantiaca
ACACATGTCTGCAAATGAGTGAATGTGACATAACCTACATAACCTATGGTCGCGTCCGCGGTGTCGACGAGGTCGTTGGCATCGTGGTCGTGACAATATGAAATGACCCCTTGCGGTGTTTGAAATTTCAAAAATGAACCCTCCATCAGAAGTAAAGTGATTGGTGAAAGTAATAAATGAGAAAAATATGAGTGAGAATAACAAGGTGTGAAATTGCCCTCCTGTGACGCCCTGTCAAAAAGTGTCATTAGCCGTTTCTCCATTGTTTGTTACGTCAAAAGGGCCCAGCTTTACAATTATTTACGAAAAGGACACTTTGGAGATGTAGAATTTATGAAAAAAAGGGTCATACTTAAGGACTCCGTGGGCCCTTCAAAAGGCAAATAACTCTTGAATATTACCCTTGTAAAACTTCAAAGTATCAAAACATGCAACTTTCAGCCAACCAGAAATCGAAAAGTTTTTTTTTACAAATATAAATTGATAAAACAGTTATTATTATATTCAATCAGTAAATTAAAAGAAAAAGCTTAAGGATGTAGGCAGGTTCACTAAAATTAAATATAATTAAATAAAGCTGTCACAAAGTCTTCAACAATCGCAAATCAACTTTAATTTTACATCTTACGTATTGGCAACTTACTTTATATTTAATTTCAAATGATAATTGTATCTACTATCATTTTTGTACTTAAGAATTTGCGTGATAATTTGAACTATTGGTAAAATAATTACGTCCAAATAATAACCTAAATCCGTTATGCCAGTAATGCGAGCCTCCAACCTTTTAATTAATCCTTTCATCTAATGTTGACACTGAAGATGATGGGAATTATTGTCAACTACGCGAGGATTGATTGGATTGTTTGACTTGCCAGTACTTTCCAAATGTATCTAGTACATAGGCTTGGGACAGAGAGCCTTGGTTCGTGGATATGATTGGTCTATTGTGTCAACAATTGAAAGAGGTCCCTTTGAGGATTTTATGGGGATACTTTGTCCCTTGACATGTGTTTTCCCTGTTTGTCCACTTGAGGCCGAGAGTGCTAATGTCATTTGCCAGAATCAGCTTTCTACTCACTGAAAATGTTGACTTTGGGACCACATCCATCCACCATGACAGATTGTGTTACAAAGACACAAAGTGAAAGCACTCTCATGCTACTGCTTTCAAATGTACCTTTTACCACCGAATTCCAATCTACCAACTACCATTTCCCCAATTACATCGTTTCACAATATTTTTTAACTAAACGCGTTTAGATTGGACTTTCCTACACAACCCGATGATTCCCATAATCCATTCAAAGGCCTAAATTCTACCTCCATTATAAATCCATTTCAGAGTTATTGCGTCGTATTTCTCGAATTTTAAGGTTTGAGAGAAAGTATTTTCTATTTCCTCGTTTCGACTTCCTGCTTTCTCCTTTCTTTTGCTTGAGCGATTCTCAATTGAATTGAATGTAAATGTACCTAAAAAAAATATGTTGGTGCATATATCATGGGGAGACGTCAGAAGCAGATATTGGAATAACCTCGCCAGCAGGAACCATCCATTACAATTTAAAAATCTCAATTCGATGACAGGGTAAAAGGAATCGAGTCGATGCTCATGATGTGGTAGCCCAATATGTTCAAGCACATTTTGAATTTTCCCGCTACTCAACCTTACCAAGCATGAAAAGAGTAGTAACCAAAGGGCATTCACTTTTACTCCCAGTTTGGACTTCAGCGATTTATGGAGATTCATGAACAAAGTTTATGTGATCGAGAATTGGAATTGAGGGCTACTCAAGGGCCTGCTGGAAAGTGGGGTTCGAGAGCCCATCATCGGCCTCCGATAACGGAAACTGGAGCTTTCCTGGAGAAAGTGTCGGAGCTGGAAAGTGAGCGGAGTGCGTTTGAAATGACGATTTTCATTCCTTTCTATATGCGTTTGTGAGTGGTGATTCTGACGGTGACAGAAATCTGTTCTCTTTGAATTCTAATATCATCCAAATAAATAATCCATTTCTCCACATGTTACGCGTCGGGTTTAGGGAGCAGCGTTTAGACGCTGAGCAGCGATGGGGAGAGGGGTTATACAATAACTTTCAAATTGCTGGAACCAGAAGAGCTGAAATGAAAAGCGAAAAAAAAAGTTAAGGATGGCTCAGTCATATCAAAATCCAATAAGGAAACAAAGGTCGAGGCTGTGAAAACGGACTTTTTGAATTTGTGAATTGTGATCACTGTCCCTTGTACCATCCTATTCTGTATCAACAATAGGATTCACCCTAAGTCGTCATCAGCCCTTTTCAAATTGTCCCTTACATACCTAGGCCTAGGATGGGAGGGCTGGAGCCTTTGATTATACTAATTCAAATTATAACGCTTTTTACGGGCTTCCAGACGTTACGCGCTACCTCCTGTTACTACCGCGCAAGCCAGGGACGAGGATCAAGAGCATTATTTTTCTGATTTTTTTAACCATTATATTTTATATTTCGTTGAAACTCTCTGTCCCTCTGTCCTCAACACTATTTCTATGCATTGACTCCTTGACTTCTCTTTCCTACTCCTATTGAAAATTATATCTGATTATATATATTATATTATTAAATATATTAATAATAATTAAATATAATTATATATTATTCTTGAAAATATCAAGGAAATTAAATGCAACCGTAAAACTGTATAGTAATTCAATTTTATTAAAAATTAAAGTTATTTAAAATGTTAAAAAAAACACTAAAAACTAAAGTTGTTTAAATATTAAAGACACGAAAAATTAAAGTTATTTAAAACGTTAAAAAAAACAGTAAACATACAATGGTTTTGTATTACAATTTACAAAAGAAGCTTTGCCAATGTTAGAGCAGTTTGTTGTAAATGATTAAGTTTGTATTTTAGCATTAGCGCAAACTATTACAACCGCTACTTGATTAGATACATTCACTATTTACTGAATTATTCCAGATGTATTGAATCAGTACGTATTGAATTGAAATTAAAATAGACAATGTGAGGATGACACGGCCGTGGCTCATTTCTCACACATTTCACGCCTTCCCTAAACAAAATCAAATTTTCATCGAAGACTAAAAAATTACAAATAAAAAAAGAGGTTGTATTATTTCCATTGAATTTTGGAAAGACCCCAAAGTCCCTTTTACGGCAATAAAAAACAAAGTTAAATTGAATACGAATCACGCCCGTGAGTAACATCAATAAACAACAGAACGAATGTGAAGCTGCTAAATAATTGCAACTTGCAAACATGTATTATTTTTTAATGAGCACTTTCACCAAAGTTCTCATTTCAAAGAGGGTCTCAAACTTCGTCTTAAAAAAAGTCTTACCCCTTTACTTACGTATTGTAGTTTTCTCTTAGAAACTGCTTCGAATAGTTTTTAAAGTGCAGTTCGATTTCTATACTGGAAGAAAATAACCTACGCTTTAATCCACGTGGGAGTGGATTTGGAGTTGAGGATTTTGATCGATTCTAATGCTAAGGGCTCCTACACTTTAAGGCCCATTTTCTAATGATGTTTTCTAAAGGTGTGAGGTCGGCTACTTAAAATTCCTCCTCTGCTCACGTGTAATTGTTGGTTGAATGGCAAATTATTTGGTTGAGTAAATTCATTGGGGCTAGTAAAGGAGGGATTCATTGTAAGAATAACAAAATAACCCTTTGATTAATTTCTAGTTCTTCCTGATAGGTCGAAGGGCCCAGGCGGAATGCCTCAACCCTTAAAGTAACAACCAAGGACCTCACATCGAAAAGGTCCTATTCAAAGGGCCCTCTGCTACTAAAATGGGCCCTTTTCTATTCTTTTCTCCAGATGAAATAACATTTAGAATAAGTTCAAACTCTCCCTTTCAAAAGTAGACCGAGAACGGATCCTCAGCGATGCCCTATTTATTCAATTTAATCAAACACTGATTAGAAACGCTTCCAATTTAGGAACGCCTCGGCTAAAAATGAAGCAAACTTTTTTTTCTTCTAATTTTGCGGTATGAGCCAATTTTTTCGTTTAAAATAGTTTTAATGAAATTTTTAAGAATTAAAATCGCAAATTCAGATACATTTGAACTTAACTATTTAGCAATTTTTGCAACTTACGAATTCACTCGAATTTTCTTTATAAATTTGCCTAATTATATGCTCCCCAGGATTTCCAAGATCGGAATTGATTTTCAGTAGCCCAACGCTTCGTGAAATGTATTACCTGCTAATAAATCGTCTTGCTAATTTGACTTGCCTTTCTATTTTGTCTAACGGCCATTTCTAAACCTATTTTAAAGAACAAACTGTTGAGATGAAAGTGAGTGTGAGTGATTAATGGAACTTGCGGAAGAAGGGCCAGAGGAGTTAACAAAGGGCCCTCGAAGGGCCTTCTCTTAAAAAATTAAAAGTATTTAGAGCCTTCCTTTTCTATATTTTAAAATGGATCCTGAAGGACCCTCCTTTTTATGAGCTGCTGATTAATGGTCCCTCTTTACAAATAGATACTATAAAAAAATCAAATGAAATGGCATGGAAAATCTGTGATGAAACAAAACGTTGCTGTTGGCGTGGATGGAAATGGCCAAAGAAAGTACTTTCTCCAGCTTGATTCTTTCTTTACCAATTTATTTAGAAGACTTGCGCTTATTGTGCCAAATACGTTTTGATTAAAGTATTCAAAACAAACAGGAGACCTACTTTGCTCAATTTCGAGCGAAGATTCTGACTAGCCTCGGCGCAAGGCACGCAGCGTGACACAGCCTGTGGTGACAGACATGGACAGAGACTTCACGAGGGTCCTAGAGCAGGGAAGTGGGGGCGGGGGATCAGCGTCGGTGGGGATGGGATGATGGGCCGAGGCAAGTGGCACCGCATGCAGAGCCATTAAACCATTAGAAACAACTGACTCCTCAAGGGAGAAAGCACGGGAAGGGCGGAAATCAATTCCTTTTCAAATCAAAATTCATTTGACTAATCTCTCCACAAAGTGTCATCTCCCGCCTTAATAAAATCAATTTATAAAAAAAAAACTGCATATGCCCCTTCAAGGGGCATTTCATGACTTTGCGATTCCTACCAAATTTAACTTACAAATTGCAAATCAACTTTCTCCAAGAACTTACTGTCAGGATCTGGGTTGGTCATCACGTTTTTAGTACCGAATAAAGGGCTAAAGGGCTAACCAGAAAATGATGCAATTTGCGGCTACGGGTTTTCAGAATTTTAAGACATAAAAAAGTAAATTGCGAGCGTTTAAAATTCGAGGGTATAAAAATGGCGGCGCATTTGGAATACCGAAGAATTATAAACCTGAGCACTTTTGTTGAATTCGGAAGTCTTGAGAAGAATTAGGGAAAAATCCTTGTTAAATGGGTGTAAATGGCATAAACTTCATAAGCAGGGAGCAATAATTAATTGATGCGGATGGAAAGGGCCTTTGGAAAATCATAAAGTTGAAAGTGGCTCCTTGATTTGTCTTTGATGACAATTGGATTATGGAAATTAGGGGCAAGAGGAAGAAAATTCAAATAACTTTTGGGGAATCTGAAAGCAAAAAAAAAGCTTGGATGATTGCTCTGAATGTCTTTAAGTCTTGGTAATGTAGATGGGCGGATGAAAGGCTAATTATCAAAACCATCATCTGCGTTTGGCATCCTCAGTTCTCTGCTGAAACTAAAAAGAAAAAAAATTATTCCATTAAGTTTTTTTCTTGAAAAATGAGAAAGCGAGTTCTGAGAGATTATTAGATTTTTTTTGAGATTCCTGCTCGTTGGACGGTTTTTAATATCATGCAATTTTTCTCTTAACTTTCTCCTTGAGGCTTTCTCCTTCTTCTCCTCTCATCCCGCATTTCTCTTCTCAAATGATCTCTTTTCAAATTAAAATCAAGGACTTTTCTCATCATCCCTTTCTTCCGCCTTTAAAAACTTTTAGAACAAAAAAGTTTGAAAAATGAGAAAAGTCTATTAGAGGCAGAGGGAGACTACGAATTTAAATCGGATCTTAACCCTTATCTCAAAAACTCCCTACTTTCCTCATATTTTTATCTTTTAGAAAACTCTCCAATACCTCAGTGTGAGACTTTTCAGTTCTTAGAATCCAAACTTCCAGAGGAATCTATTCAACAAAACTCATCATCGTCCTTTGGAGTCAAAAAGAAAGTTTTCAAATCTTCAGAACGAAAAATGTCAGCCCCAGTCAAGCCGACTTTTAGTTCTTATGAATAGATTCACCCTTCTAAATAAAAATGTGGTTTACGCAAAATAAGTTTAAAGTAAAATCAAAACTGGAAATTTGAATTTAGTTCAAATTCGACTTTGACATTGTAAGCTTATTTCTCTGTAACATTTATTTAGCTCCCGTATGACTTATTACAAAGCATAGTTAAGTTTGGCTAACTTTAAGTTTTGTTTGTCAGCCTTTAACATTATTTTACAAACAATAGTTCAATGAAGCAATAATAAAATCAATAATAATTAAAGTAGCAACTTGACTTAAATATTATAAGAGGAGAATGACAATGAGAAATCTGAAATTATTATGAAACACAATTTAAATAATTTTTTGAAAATATTCTACTTGACAATAATTGCTTGGTGAAAGCAGAACTCGTTTTCGTGAAACTAGAATTGATTCAATTTACCATCATCGTTACCGACCTCACATCCCACTTTATCCGAATTGAATGAATTTTCGTAAAGGTAATATAATTTTGATTGGCATCTTGACACCTCTTGGTAAGAATTACTTCCCCTGCGGATGCTTTAAGCAGTATATTGCGTATTTATGAACGCCCGGGAGTTTTTGGAATTTCATGATTGCATGAGTTACATATAAGAGGTGTTGCAGAGGATTGGGCCAATGGGAGGCCTAGGATTTTGCGTTGCGAAAGGGCGGGGGCGAGATAGAAAGCCCAGGAGAATTTCAAAGCCAAGCCCCTTCAAAATCCCAGATCAGAACCCCAGCCTCCTAGAAAATGCCCGTAAATGCCCGGCTTAGAGATCCAGGACCAGGAAGCTGAGCACAGTTGAGATTGTGACGCCTTACTCTCACCACTTCTCGCAAAGAATTCATTTAAAAAAAAGTTTAAAAAAAAAGTAGAACGTAAAATTTTATGAGGGTTTCGAAACTTTGTAAGCTTTTACCGATGATCTACTTCCCAATACATCGCCTTAAAAGTGAAAAATTGCATACTTGTTTAGTGAAAGTTTGCTTTCTCTGAAGCTCTCAACGTCAAAATAATGCTCCCTAATGTATTAGCCGCTCCATCCTCCTTCTACAGAAATTATTTGACTCAAAATTCACCTCCACATAATATCCATATGCAAGGGGTTCAGACACCAGCATTTACTGGATTTTTAATGGACAATCTTCTTCGAAATCAGGAAGATGACAAGGTGGAAAATACTAATTTATCCAGAAGCAGAAGTTCATCTCCTGCACATGCTTCCTCACCTGCCACAAGTCCGTTTCCACCAGGTAAAAGCATGGAAAGTAACTATACAAATTACATTTAAAAAGAAAAAGACAATGTTATAAACTCTTTTACATTGGAATCATTACAATACTCTGAATAATTTATTAAATTAGTTTTAGATTAAATTAGAATCAAATCAAGTAGTATCATCAACAACAGCAGTAAATAATTCATTAGTCTTTACTACTACAACTGTTTTAATATTTTTATAATATTTAAGCGTGGTGTCTGATTTACACCAAGCACAATTTCGAGAAATAGAGATTGTAATTTCCTTTGATTAGTTTAAAACAAAACTCTAAATTGACTTTCAAAATTAAAACGGTCAAAATTTAACATACAAGTTAATTTTTAGGTTCAGGAATTCTGAGCAGGTTTGGTTGTTTCGAAGACGAAGGGCGAAATGGACGGAGCGTGTACTTATGCGGTGGGTCAAAGTGCAAGCGAACTGGTTCATACTGTGTCTGTGACCAAAGGAGCCCTTCGACAGGGAGCTCTGACTCAGGGACTCGCTTCCATGTCACCGATTCCGTTGACTTTTGTGGTGAAGACAGTGAGCCCTTGTCCCTCGATCGAAGCAGTCCAGCAAGACTAAAGCGGCGGACACGTCAGAAACCCGCGAGTGCCACTGCTGGGGTCAACGGTGGAACGATGTCCAAAGACCGACATTCTACGACCCTTCATCACGTGACCTCCGCTCGAAAGCCCCTTCTCAAGTTTAGCGTAAGTGCCATTCTGGGTGATGAGTGCAAGGAATCTCCAGGACGAAACAAGCGTTTCGAAACCCAGCCCCATGCCTTCAATAATCCACGTAAGTGAAAGCACATGCCGTCTGCCCACGGCTATCAACTATCGCAATCACAAATTAATATATTTCAATTGAAATTCAAGAAAAAAGAAGGAAATTTTATTCAAAATGGAGTATCAGGTCGGTGAAAACGAGTATCAGTGTAAAGTTAATACGGAATATAAATTATGAAGAGAAAGTAGCAAGACTAATTTAGAATAAATTTTTGAATGGATGAGTTAGTTATTCATAATTCGTGGATAATTGTCTTTAAATTGGCATTGAATTTATATTTTGACGTACATTTTGCTTTGTTTGCATAAGACAAATTTGCATAATGGGTGGTAGAGGGGGCTTTATCATGAATTTGTAAAAACAGAGAGGACGGGGACTTAAACGTTATTGACTTTAGGATCATTTAGATTTAAATCTCATCCAGTGAATCCTGAAGGGTTGAATGAATGTGGCGATTGAACGAGTAGCGGTACTGGGCTTCGCCTTAGATTTGTATTGAAACTCATAATAGAACTTTTAATGTGGACGTTACGCAAATAGAAAACTATCTATTGTAGCCTCGCTTATTTTTTAGATCCAAGAGGTTGGAATTATTGATTGTTATTTTTGGATTTGTAAGCTGATTTTCGGGGAGTCGAGTGGAGCGTTTCAAAATTTTAGCTTATGGAGAAGTCCCTTTCGAAAGCAAATATTGTTGTAAAGTCTATTACTTTATTTTTACAATTGTTAAATGAATGACTATTCAAGAGTTGAATAAGAGTGAGGTTTAAGGTAGGGTGAGCAGTTTTGAAGTGGCACCTAAGTCCAAAAAATAACATTTGTAGACGAATAGTCCAATGGACTAAAATATTTCTTTTGTGGTTGCATCTTGCATACAATAATTCGTTTCCTAGCGCTACTTATGATGATTTCTAGCCATTTTCTGTAAGGAAGGAAAAACGTTAGATGGAACCAATTGCGTTGGACCTTGTCTCCACCATTTCGAATTTGAGATTGTCAAAATTATGCGTTCACTTTCATTTTTGGTATTCAAATCCTCAAGACGCATCATGCAGGAGTATTTTTGTAATTCCAGTTTTTGTTTTTAAAATTGTTTTAGATTTCATGACACCAGCCTCATTTCTTTCCAATTATGCATTGAATCGGAACGGAAGTGGTCAAGTAATGGGAATCGCAAAGCCCATCCCAAGGCCAGCCATATCTTCGGCCGGAGGTTCGCAAGTATTTGATCCACATCTTCATGCGCTGCTCTCCTGCAGGCATCCATCCTTCATGCAAGGTTCGTTCTTTAATAACTTGGAAAACGTATATTTTAGGTTCGATCCGTATAATATCCAGACCAAAGTCTTACCAAAACTAAAAACAGAAGTAGAAAACAAAATAAAACATTCAAAATTAAAGAAATTCTTACATCATTCTTCTAAACATAAAAAACAATGAAGTTTAGCTTTATGATATAAACACTCGATTTGTTTAGCATAGTCGAGAAGAAGAAATCAGTCATTGAGGATTCTTAATTCCATTATTCACTGCCTCGCGTTTTGATTCAGGAAACAGCATAAAAAAACAAGGCTCTTTCAAGTTCACACCTTTCTTTTGATCTCCGCTGTTCTAGAATAGTCGCCTGCGGGATGCCAATAAAACACTTTCAATGAAATGCTTGTTCAGAACACAAGCACCTTCCGAGAAATCATTCAGAACCCGTTTTTAATTAAGTGACACTCAAGTCATATACGAATCTTAGTTTAATTCTTGGAGAAAGTTGGGTTTTAAAAGCTTTTTGATTACTTAAAAGAGGGTTTAATTGGAAGCGTAAACAAAGGTGGAGATGCCGCAAGATAAGCTCAAAGCCTCAAAAGAAAGCTTAGGCTGATCCTTCTGCCTATTCACAATTTCAATTTTAAATCCAAATCCAGCATTTATGTTTCACTTTTTTTTTACTTGTATTTCACGGTTTGCGGGTGGCCTTTGCTGACCCGATTGAATTGGCAGCGTGACGAGTAGAGGGTAGGGATGATGGATTATAAAGGGCCCTTACCTAATGCCCACATCTTTTGTCCCTTTGGATCCAGGTGGGGCAAGTGTCTTTCCCCTTCCAGGAACCTTCCCTTGGTCTGGGGGGCCACGGGGGAAGCCCCGAAGGGGCATGATGCGCCGGGCTGTTTTCTCTGACCTCCAGCGCAAAGGGCTCGAGAAGCGATTTCAACTCCAAAAGTACATATCAAAACCCGATAGGAAGAAATTGGCCGAAAAATTGGGACTCAAGGACTCGCAGGTGAGCCAATGTCTTCTTTCTTCAATGCTTCCTAATTAAAAGCAATTGCTTGAAGTCACGTTTAATTACCATTGAATAAATATATTCCGTTACCTTAATGCTTTTCTAAAGAAAAAAAATTCTGGCATTCTACTTGTGCTAACAAGCGGGACTTGATGCAAATGATAATATGACACCTATTATTTCGTTAGTAAACTCATATAAAATCTATTCTAACTAAGAACTTTAAATTCGCTTTAACAACAATAATAGCAACTTTTTCTATTGTTCGAATATGATTTTTTAAATCAGGAGAATAACTTACCAGTTGGGCTAATGTTATTTGGGAAACTAGTATTATTCAAACTAAAGTAGTTTCCAATTATATAAATAAAGAAAACAACTAGTTTCAGCCTATCGGTTACACTTTATAAGGTAGCCTGGATTAGAAGAAATGAATACAGGCAAGTTCAAAAATGATTCCTTGCTCTTTATTTAACGTCATAAGTGTATGAAATTCTTTCCCCCTGATTCGGGTTTCATAAGTTATGAAGAAGTCTTTGCTAAAATGGAATTTGATTGAGAAATGAAGGCGTGACGGCGGGATTAAGCCATTTCTGGTCTATATTTCATTCTTCATTGAAAGTTTGATAGGGAAGTGCCGCATGTGGATCAAAGTGAAAGTAAGCGAAGGCTATATCCATTGCTTGGCCTAAGATGGAGAAAGTGGTGAAAGTTGTGCAATGGAGGGAGAAAGTGAGCAACATTTGTAACCGCTCTCATTCGCACGTTTCCAAGAATGCTATTCATTGTGGGCAATGCTGAGGCCCACTATCGACTCCGCCAGTAGCCAATCACAGCGTAGCAATGCTTTCTTCAACATTTTATTACACTTTCTCCTCCTTTCTCCCTCAAAGCAGAGACATCAGCCACAGCCGTCTTCACTTCCTACAACGACCAACCTTCACATTTCAGTTTCTACTGGCAACAGGCACGGAGACCTTCTGTAACCTGGTATCGTCCTCCACAATTCGTTTTTACGTCCATTCCTAGGTCATCGAAACCGATATTTTACAAAAAGTACAAAGATACAGCGCCTTTCACAAGCAAAGTATAAACTAATTTAGCTATAACTTACTTGCCAACAGGGTTGTATCTGGGTATAATTGCCTTGAGTTTTTTTTACTGTGTATTGTGTACATATTCTAAAAATCGTGAGACCTAAACCTAATCGACTGGAAGATATTCTGTTAAAAATGCTCTTGAGTCGTAATTAAAAAAAAAATTAGTTGTATGATGCCCTAAAAATAAAAATTTTGATTTTTTTTCAGGTGAAAATTTGGTTTCAAAACCGACGGATGAAATGGCGAAATTCCAAGGAACGGGAGCTTTTGGCCAATGGCGGCTCCCGTGAACAGACCCTTCCAAATAAAAACAATCCAAATCCAGATCTGAGTGATGCTGATGGAGACAAATGCAAGATTGACGTCTCTGATATTTCCCCTTTGAACTCTCCGCTCAATTCCAATTCCAATTCGGCTCCAGGAACCGGGAATATTCAAACGACGACGTTCCTCTACGTTCCAGCCGAAGAGCCGTTCCAGCACAAATGCAAAATGGAGTCAGGACCGCCGTCTTGCGGGTCGCATAATTCCTTTTCGGGAGGAGAGGAGGAAGAGGAGATGCTAATCGAAGGGAGTGAAGATGATGGAGATGAGGAAATTAATGTCACTTAAGGCTAAGTATTCGAGTAACCCTCAGTTTTAATAATTAAAGAGTCAATTAACTAACAATCATATTATTATTCAAGCAGGAAATACATATATGCACCAAATAAGTATACGCCCGCTATTAAGCAGATTGATCTAAACAATAATAAAAAGTGAGATATCTCGTGAAATTATTATCCGAGAAGATTCAGCAGTTCTCAATTACCTTTCTAATTGAAGTGTACTCAAAGTAACACGAAAATTCCAGTACGATTGGATCACGATATTTTTGTAATTAATGGCTTATTTTTCCGTTCTTTTTGCGGTCCAAAAAAAGCATACATGAAAAAGGTTATGCTGGAGAATTTCTTGTTTTAACCCAAATTAAATCCCACTTATTGCCTATTTTGTTGTCCAAAAACAGTTTATAGAGTTTAATTTAATACCCTCGTTTCCATCCTCCATTTGCAAGGTCATGGTTCACTTAATTGGTTTAAACCAAAATATTTAGTATTCCAATCATTTTCTGTCTGATTAGATGAGATGACACTTTTTAACACCTTCCATCATTCCATCAATCTTTCCGACCTTGGCCACCAGGATTCACCAATCCTCGACATCTAATGTCGAACCCATGTTTTGAAAAATCATTTTTAATCTAAATTCTAAAAACACAGAAGACTCTACCCGAATAGACGATTATAGGCATATGAAAATCAGAATTGTTAACTCGGTTATTCATCAATTCATCAATGCCACCTAAGTATTTTTTATAAATCTCAGGAAAATGAACTTAAAGTATGTCCATAATTTAAAAAAAAAACATTTAACTATACACAGATTTTATAACTAGGAACAGGATTTCTATAAATTACTATAATGCTGAATTGAGCATTTTCTCTCGAAAATCATTTCCCAAAAATTGTACATGATTCAATTCTCAGCGAAATATGATTTTGCCCAGAGGGCTTGTATGATAGTGGGTATCGAGTGACTGTGAATCGACAAATGACCATGAGTTGCTAAATTAAGGACCCACCCCTGCTGTGCCGTCCTGCTGCAAATAACTACTTATTGATTTAAAAATTTGTATACAGGAATTGATTTGCTGGACTTCGTGTCGTGACTTCATTGTTTTCCATTTCAAATCTCATTAAGGCCCTACCGAAAAAAAAACGAATTGTTAGGCTCTCATGAATGCAATGAGGCCGAAACAATATGAAGTTGAAGATGGATGAAACATCCGCCCTCCGTCCCACACCTTAGCTGGAAGTGCTTGTAAGCCTTTGTTAAGCACGGCGCTTCTTCCTCAGATTCCCAATGCAGGGAGCCTTATCTGCCCAATTCATCAATGACAACTTCTCAGATCCAGGCTTTCGTCAAGGTTGAGAGACGCTCGAGTGGGGTAGCAAAAAATTTGAAAATCTGAGATTCCCTGGATCCGCATATTTCTTAGAAAAAAAAATGGGGAGTTCAAATTACGACGCCACAGGTAGGATTCATAGGTAGAAATATTTGCTCGACTTTTGCCTCATCTTCACAGCCTCTCAAGACTGACACGCGGAGATCAAAATCTTTGTGTGGTGACGCAAGGTAAATTTTGTTTATAAGCCTTCCAATATAAATTTGAAAAAGCACTCAAGTCAGGGACACTGGAAGAAGAGTAGGAGCATTCAAGGGTAGCCGAGCCTTAAGGTACAATTAGTTAAGGTAGCTTGTAAGGTGAAGCTAATTTATCAACAATCAAGGGATATTCCCGTCAGAAAATTCTAATAAGTTTGGGTTTCAAGTTTTTTTTTTAAAAATAAGATTCAAACCTAAATGAAAATGTTACGTTTTAGGTAATTTTTTTTTTGAAACTTCGTTTTCTTCATACAAAACATAGCTTTCCTGGAAAGATTCCAGATTACTCATAAACGAATTTTTTTAACGAAAGAGCTTTTAATCTTTAATGAAATATTAAGAATAATGCAAAAATGCACGAATCAGAAGATCATGCATACATTCATTAATAATTTGTAGCCTTTTAGAATTTTAAAATTACATTTCTAGAAGTTTACAACTCAATATTTTTTTTATTACAAGTGTCAATAATAGTTTACTAATTTTGCCGGAGTGCGGCCTTTATTCGTCATACAGCATCTTCTTCATCTTTACAAACGACAAAGGAGTGGAATGATTATTCAACTTAAAAATGCTAAAGTAAACCTGTTTCCAATTTGTCATCCTTGAAATTTTACCAGAAATTGACGAGGTCAGAAGGGTTATATTATTGGTTGTTGGCAATTGCTAGTGAATTATTCTAGGAAATTAAACTGCAAGTTATTTTAGTTATTTTTCTATTACTTACAGAACTAATTTCAGTATTGGCAAATAGTAATTACCCTTCCGCAGTGATGGGATTCAAGTCAAAAATTGGTCTCATCCTCCTCTGTGTCACGATTCAGAATGTTCGTTCACAGGGTTATGGTCCACCGCCATCTCCCAAGACGCAGGCAGCAGAGGGAAATGGCGAAAAGGTCAAGCTAGAAGGTCAGGGTCCTGCAGCTGACCCTAATTGGTGGAAACGCCAAGATGCCTTTCAACAACCACCGAATTACCCAGGCTTACAAAGGGGCAATGACGAGTCTGCGCAAAAATCAAACCCTATTCCAGCAACTGTGGAGTGCATGCTTCGGCTCAAATCGGATTGTTTCGGAGGTGGTAGACCGCCTACTGGAAAGGAATCGACCAATCAAAATTTTCCAGCATCCAATTACCAAAAAGAATCCTTCGGAACCTCTCCGGTGTATACAGCCTATGTGTTTCCAGCAATAGGAACCTTCAATATAGCTCCAGGACAAACAGGTCCATTGGATCCAGCACAACAAAATGGCATCAGTTACTCGTCGGGGTCGAATTCTGGAATTGATTCTCCAACCTTTGACCCTAACCAACCGTCCTACTTCTATCCACAAAATTTCGAACCCCAGAATCCCTCCAATCAATTACCGAACAAAAGTCCAGCGAATTATGGTTACAAACCATCAGTAGTGCCATACAAGGCTCCGCCTCCGACACTGCAACAGAAATCTCCTTCCAATGGGTATCCATCGCAGCCAAATGGATCAGGAGCGCCTCCTGGACAAACTGGACCCGAGTTACCGTATCCGGGCTGTCCTGCTGCGTAAGCATCACTTGTGCCAAATCAAGAATTAATTACCATTCAAAACTTAAAACAAAAATAAATTCTATTTTTGTAGTATGCTTTGCGTCCCCGAAGATTTTTGTGACGCCCAAGGGACTAGTGCTGGAAAACCGATTCAACTGTCAGCGGCAGAAAAAGTGTATCGCGTGGCTCTTGGGGTATAGCAAAATTTTAGTCGAAAAATTATAGTCAATACAATTGGAAGCACTTATGAGTAACTCGATTTTGAAATTTGACAAACGTTTTTCTAAAACATGTATACATTTTAGGCTTGCTCAGCACCAACGACCGGCCAAGTAGGAGTGTGTTGCAGGGATCCAGATTATAAGGACCCTTGGCCAATGATGGGAGGAGCTATGGATAACGGTCAACGTCAAGGAAAAGGCGTTCCTTTTGACGATGGTCAATACCGAGACCGACCGCAGCAGTATGATAACCAGCGACAGGGTAAAGGGATTCAGCATGACGATGGACAATATCGACCGCAAAGTCAGTTCAACGGTCAACCTCAATCCCAAGGCGCTGTGACCTACAACGACGGTCAGTATCGACCAAGGGACCAATTTCCGAAGCAAAATGAACCGATCCCAGCGCACCAGCAAGTACGCCCTCAATCTCCTGATGCGGAGCGATATCCCCAGTATCAGGACCAATTCGCACAGTTCGGTCAAAGGGTCCCACAACAACAGCAGCCGCCACATCCAGCTTATCAACGATCTTACGCACATCAACAAGTTCAGGTTCCAGCTCCAGCGTCCAGTTCAGGTAAATTGAGGCTTTAATTTACCTAACTCGCTTTTGCTGTTGATTAGCGGTAGTATTAGTGGGATGAATGACGCTTGATTGCATTTGGAATTTGAAATTGTGGAGTGGAAGTTGATGAAGCTGCTGGTGGATTAGGTTCGGTGGGATGTCGTAGCGGCTATTGAACATGAAACGAGAATTCAAACGCAACAGCGATGAAAGACACCTTGTGAGACGCAACAAGCCCAATATCGACGTTGGATACAGATTTATAAAATTTCACTGCTCGCTATATTAAAAACGGAACCGTAGAATCTTAGATATCTTTTTTCATTACCTATTGTATTACAAACTTTTGAGAACAATTTGTTACCATTATGGATCTTCCAAAGCGTCTTTTTTATAGAATGAAACATAGTTTTAACTTTGTTTGATTTGATTTTTAATAAACGTTGTCGTCCTTTTCTTCGCCTTCAAGCGCTTTGTTCAAAAAAATATCGGAGGATTTTTAGGTTATACCTAAACGCGAGTTTGACGCATTAATGAAGGTTTAGCTAACCACAATCAATGCAACAATACAAGTTAAACAGGTAAAATAGGTTGAAAATGTTGAATTTTTTTCGGAATTCGTCAAATTCGCGTAAAATGACGTAAATTGTGTCAGTTTTCTGAAGTCTTTATCATTTTACAAGAGTAATTCCACAATTAAAAAAAAAGGTTGAGTAAGTTATTCTTTATTTGAATAGGTGTAGGACAAAGCCAAAGTAGTTATGCCGTTGGGATTCGTGCAGCATTTCCGTCGCGGCGCACGTTCGTTGAAGAATGTCCGAATAGTATGAAATGCCTCCGGGAAAGCTATTGTCAAGTACCGAACCCAAATGAAGGGAATTCGGATCAATTCGATATTCGGGTTGGAATCAAGCGAAACGCTGCGAAACTCAAGGTTTGTCATTGCTTATTCACTAGGAGCCCGGAGAAAAAAGGTATAACGTTTCGGCATTCTTTAAAATTTGTCTGCAGTGTCGGCAGGACAATTTGCCAGTGGATGGCGTATGCTGCTACCTCCGTGAAGACTACATGTCGCAAGTAACCACGAGCCCCTTCAAGGCTGGAATTCCAGCGTCCTTTCCAGAAAATGCTTCGCAGACCTGTGGCATCCGCCGACACAAAAGTCGAAGCCCGGAAACTGAGTTCGGTGAATTTCCTTGGCACGCTTTGATTCAGGCCGATAGAAACGTTTGTAGCGGCGCAATCATCGCGCCCAAAATTGTGGTCACTACCGCTTCTTGCGTGCAATCGTGAGTCCACTCAAATTTATCTGATGCCAAATCTCAACACTGATATGTTCGAAAATTACAGGCTCCTCAGTGAAGATATTTCCATTCGTGTGGGTGAGTGGAATCGAGGCACTAACGCTGAAAAGAAGCCTCACCTAGACCTCGAAGTTGACCTTGTAATTCCTCACCCAGAATACAATCCAATCACGCTAAGTGCCAACGTTGCACTTTTACTAACCAAAGATCTAATTAAATTCGATTACCATGCTGGACGCATCTGCCTTCCCCAACCAATTACCAATTTCCAAGGAAGAAAATGTAGTGTTACGGGGTGGGGAACTATAAATTCAAAGCAATTCCAAGGTAACAGTTTGAGCAGTGTACTTTACACAAGCTATCCACGTTATAAACTAATTACTGTCAAATAGGAAATGGTTCAGCATCAGAGATCCTGAGCCAAGCGGATACTTCCGTTTTAACTAAATCTGACTGCCAGAGACAACTGCGAAACAGGGGAAGCAGTATTTCGGTCGAGGTTTGCGCAGTTCCGGAACAGCGCCAAAACCTATGTCTTGTAAGAAGTAATTATATTATTAAAGTTCAATTATAATACGAATAATTAAAATCAGGCGGACGAAGGTTCTCCACTGGTTTGTGAAATGTCGAACACAGGCGAATATATTCTGGCTGGATTTTACATGGGAAAAGCTGGTAGAGCCATCAGTTGTGACCAAGGAGTGGCGGCTGTATTCACAAATGTAACGGCGGTGGTAGATTGGATTTATAAATTTGTAAAACAGACTGGAAGAACTGGGTAGCTCTGAAGTACCACGTAATTTAATATTATCATCAATATCAACCTCCTAGTCTTCATATTTAACACACTGCTGATATAACTTGCTCAAAATGCGGGAATGAACATTATATTGGACTTCAATAGTTTGCTTATATTTCATGAAAATTAAGCAAAATTGTTGTAATTCTACTGTAAAATTAAAATACAAGTATACGCCGACACATTGGACATACTGAATTGCGATATAGGACAGCAACGACTCCTCGCAGATTTTGTTTTCTTTCATTAAGCAGACGGTTTGGCGCTGGTAGCAAACTTTGAATTAAATTTGTCCTTAGTATATGACCAGTAAGCGGAGCGAATCTTATCCGTAGACACCAACATATCACAAATCTGCAATCAGTGGCAAGCATTATAGTACGAGGAGAGGAATATTAATGTAAAATGGTCAAATTGTCAAAAGAAGAGAGCTATTACCTCTAAGCCGCGCTGGTGAACTTGGGCAAAATTTGCGTCGCTACCAGCCTCCAGCATTTTATCGTAGACCGATAATAGAAAACTTAGCAAGGCCGGACTTGGTGTTTTAATTTGCTCAGTTAGCAAATTTTCACACAACGTAACAATGTTTGGCGTGTTGGTCAAAGTAACTTCTGGAGTCAAACGGAAAAGCCTATTTCATTTAAATACAGTGAAATAATAATCCAAAATCATGTGCTCTGCGAAGTAATGGTGAACTTACCCTGCCATATAACTCCATGGACTTTCATTTGAAGGGGCTTGCAGAATTTTACTCCACGTATATCTAACTTCGTTTTGTAAAACTTCTGGAGTAAGCTTTCCGTTATTGGTAATTACGAAGTAACGTTGATTCCAAGCAGAATTGTTACGTACATCTTCTGCTAAAAGGTCATCTACGAATGCCAACTCTCCTTCAAAGCACCTTGATCGATAGTCACAATACATTAATTTTAACAAATTACGTTGGTTTATAATTAAGTTGGCGGCATACAGTTTACAAATTAGTTGGTTATTTTTGAGTTTAGAATTTAATATTTCAAAAGAGTATTAATAATTTACTTCAAGGAATCCAACAACCACTGCCGATACTGCCAAGTATGATAGTTTTTGGCGTCCTTTTCTAGAAGTCTAAAAGTAAGGTCCAGTTCTTGCTTAGTGAGTAGCCGAAGCGCTTCAGGACAGGTTAACTGAATCGATTCTGTTTCCTCGTTGTAACCAGCAGCCCATTGAGCTAAAATTTTGCGATGGTGCCAGACTTGGTAATTCTTTTCATTTTGCTCGATTGATTCAAGAGAAAAGTTGAACTCCTTTTGTAATTCGGGTGAGAGTCCATCCTTTGTTATTAGGTTTGGTATACCAAGCGCTTGAAGGACGTCGCGCCTAGTCGATCAATATGAGTACAATATAACATATCAGCGGAATGCTCTTGATGATGTATTACCAACACACACTGACCTATACTGCCAAACTGTATAATTGGCAGCATTGAGCCCAATTGCATCAGTAGTAAGGTCCAGAACTCGTTGGCTTTTTTCTCCGCTCGCCATTACAGCTCGAAAGTAGTCAAAGCAATCCAGAACTGGAATAGAATACAAAATGGCTCACTTTCAAGCAGAACTTCAGTTTATGACAGGAAAAATGGCATTAGTATTTAGTTTATTTAGTAATGGTCCATTACATCTCGGTGTATAATCAATCTGGATGACACGACTAGGTACAGCGGTCTGTTTCACGGGCACTACGTCACTCCATTCCGGGCGGCTGCTGTAAGGGGTATAGTCCACTTCACAGGATTCATCGAAACCATCATGTGCATCAGCGTCAGGGTCTCTTATGAATGACTTCATTCTACTCCCCTTGTCCTTATCGTTGTCATCAAATTCTGCCATCTTAAAGATATCGTGCTAAGACAGAGATACCGAACGGAGGCTGACACGGTCAAAGAAAATGTTTTCTACAGGCTGAAGTTTGATGTTTCGAAGTAGCGGTGGTGACTGGTGACCTGTCTCCAGATGACTTTCTGTTTTATGTCAATAACTGCGTTGTACAAACTTGAGTGACTAATTAGACACAAATTTAATTAATCACAATTCATCTAATAATGTAATCTTCTAAATTACAAATTAAGCAGTTCTCTTCCTCTAATATGTATATAAAATGAACCAATTTGTTCTGAATTTTGAGCTTATCAAATGTCGGCAACTGTAAAGAAAATGTTACACTATCGGGAAATTAAATTCATTTTTGATTATTGAGAAGCCATGACAAGAGTTCCAATCCAAGTATGCCATTTTTCTATTTTCATTTCTTGGCAAATTATTTCGTTTGTCTTTGAGATACAAAGCAACAATTTAAGTTTCTTTTTCTTTATTAGGGAATCACAGCACAAATTAAGGGAGCCATGTCACATCACATCCTGATCTAATCTTTAAAAATAGTTATTAATATATGAAGCAAGGTGCATATTTAAATGATTTGTACTATGAACATATACGTGACGAATAATTACTCATTCAGCATCGGGAACAACGATTAGGATGAAAATCAGGGAAAACATAAATGATTAACATAGTTATATTGAGTTATTCTGAAGTAAATCAAGTGTTTTGTGCTCGACTAAAAATCAAGATTGTAAATCTTTTAATTTTTAAGGTAAACTTGCAATTAAGGTATTATTAAGGCAAAATTAAGATATATAGGAGTGACTCGGATACCGTAAATCCTCTTTTAGTACCCCTGGGGCACTATTTCTTCGGACGACTTTTACCCTGGGGCACTAATAGAGGCATGGGGTATTATTAGAGGTGGGGCACTATTTTTTCCTACTGTAA
>VYYI01001221.1:0-21085 GCA_021029175.1 Bilobella aurantiaca
CTCTGGATTATTGGTCCTGGAAATGAGGCTGGGGAGGAACTGGAGAAAGCGTCTTGTGAGATCCTTGGGAGCGTGATCCCTACTGGAGCCTTACTGGAGAAAGCCCTGGAGAAAGTGCCTCTGTTTCTCATCCAAGGCTCGGAAGGAGCCTTTTTCCGAGAATAAGGCTCCTTCTGATCCCTGACAACTACCCAAGGGACCACCAGCGTCACAGGAAGTGACCGATGAATAAGAAGTAGACAGTGAACCTCCTAAGCCCACATCAATTCGTATCGTACGCATTTCCCGCATGTTAAGCAACTGTACTTTCTCCTGAAAAAGGAGCCTTTACGTCAATTGCGTTTTTTTTCTATTGCAACTGCAATAAGCAACTTCTGTCAGTCATAGTTTATTTTCCTTGAATTCTTTAAAGTTAGTTAATCTCTCCCAAATTTATTTAATTATATTTTTTAATTTTTAGATCAATCTTTAAAAAAAAATTTCGTTATGTTGATGCGCAGGACGGGCATACGTGGCTGTATTTTTTAAATTACGGTTACTTTCTCTTTTTGGCTTAGTTTTTACCAATATTAGGGTATTTTGAAAACCTAGGATTTTTTTTCTGATATAGGTTTCGCATTAGGTTTCCGTGGAATTAGGTTTGGCTACTAATCTTATGTAAGCTCAACAAGCCTGTCCTGGAGCAGAAAGTCAATTAAGAGATTGTATTAATTATGTAATTTATAATTATGTATTTAATTATTATTGTATTAATTAGAGATTGTAGTACTCTATTTGAACTTAAATAACGCTTTCTAACAAACTACACAAACATTGACGCTATAGAAAATGATCATGCACATTGCGCTAAGCAAGCCCGTCCCTGGACTGATGTCATTGATATGACTTTTGAGTTTTGATTAAAGTTTCTAGACCTCCAGTTAGTTTAAATTTAATTTTGTGTTGGATGGGTTTAAATATGAATTGTCATTGGAGGGGTAGCATTTTTAATCAAACTTTATTTGAATGCCCTTCGTCTAAGGACGAGCTAGTTGAGCTTAATTTAACTAATTATACCAAACATAATTGAGGACATAAATGACAAATAAGAATAAAAAGCATGAAGCATATTCAGTGCGAGACAGATAAAATTATAAAACATTGAAATGAAATCCCTTTAAAAAACGTTTAAGGTCCCATATTTGACTATTTGCATATTTCAAATTTTAAAACTTTATAAAAAATTTCATGAAAACATTAAAAAAATGCACTAAAAGATGAAACTTGGATCTTTCATTAGCCAATAAATCAGTTCTAAAAGTGCTCAATTGTTAATTTGCACGAAACAAATCCTCAAAGCATCGCATATCTTATCGTCATGAATCAGGAATACTCCCTTTAATAAAATGAAATTTAATATACTTAAAAAATGATTTGTTAATTAATTAGTGCTTGATTTTTCAACCAAGGTTCACAATTTTCTTGTAATTGAACAAAATGCTTTTGGATATTTTATTTCACACCTTTAATTGGTTGTAACAAAGACTTGGGCTACCTGTAATTATTCAAGGGCTCAAGGAAGCCAACCCAAACTCAATTGTTTGTGCCTATCGCCTGAGTGCGTAGGGTCTAGGAGTACATAAGTGGATAAGTGTTCTCTGGATAGTGGATAGTGGATAGTGAGATAGGTTTAGGATAAGATCTTGACTATCTTGTGCGAAGGAGAGAGTCTTCAGTCGAAGTGCAAGGATGAGGGGAGATGGATGAAGTCCTTCTGCCCCTCCTCACATTCCCACTCTCCAAGTCCACCTACCCAGTGTCCACGGTGTCCTACCTCATCGTCACGGTCCTTCTGGTCACCCTGGGGTCATGTCACGCTGACATCATCCTCTGTCACCCTCAGTGTGACTGCCTCGATGCCTTCTTTGACTGTACCTCCAGGGGCCTCACGGCCTTCCCAGCGGACTTCCCCACTTGGATCAATAAGTTGTAAGCTCCTCTTCCATATTATACGGATGTAAACACTTGATAGGTAGGAAGAGGCGCAGGACGGGCCAATCCCAGTCGACCTTCAATTAAATTAACTTCCTTCCCCTTCACTACCGAGGAATGACATCCTCTTAGAGAGGTCAGGTCAAGGTCACGCGCCGGATGTCACTTTCGTGGATGCATCATGCTGGAGAAACTGGATTCAGCGCGCAGCGTTTGTTATGTGTATGCTTGTAAGCGGAAGGAAACGATTGTTCCTCTATGTATGCTTATATGTAGAAGCGATTGAATCAGCGTTTACTGACTTCGACCTTCCCCTGGTTTCATTGAATTTTGCATAGAGAACCGGGAAAGTGAAGAGGACTGGCAGACTGTTAGACCCCGCGTTCTCAGAATGGGGATAACGTCTACCGATGTTTACTCACACGCTTAGTTTTTTTTTCAAGAAATGTGCTTAAGTTCTGCTCGAGTGCTTTCTTATCATTACCGATAGTCTAATTACAATTAAGTGTCAACATCTACCCATGACACTTGACATTTAGTGAAGGGCGGGTAGACGCCAGTATGACAAACAAGACGCTTCCAGCGCTTGTTGTTGCTAAACTTCCGCTTCGCTCTTCTTTAGCATCTTCGCTCCATGTTAGAGTGGGAAATAAAACTTAAATCCCTGTAATCAAGCGTAATTCATGCAAATTGGATGAGGGGAAGCGACAGGCGCTGCTTGATGTACCCTTATATTCTTTACAGCGCAGTAAACATTGACTTTGTGGGATGCATGGATGAAACAATGAACAATAGAAATTAGGAGGACTTTAGGAGACAATACCAGCATCTATTCTCATTCCATCTTCGATTTTTCGCTTTATTTTCCTTAACAAATTTGAATTGAATAGGTACTCAGACGTTGTTCCGGTGAGATACAATGACTGAATTTGCATAATGTGAATCCATGGTCTCAAAGATTCAAGAATCGGAATCGAAAAATCGATAGGAGCTACCTAGGAGCATCATATGCTGTAAAGCTTGACTAAAATTAGGGTTTTAGCAATATTGGGTTTTTTTCTTAATTGACCCACATAAATCATGTTTTAATCGTTTTCCGCTCAATGAATAGGCTAGTTATTAAAAAACGTAAAGATGTAGAAATAGAAGCGTCAACCTCAACTTGACGCTAAATGATTGCCTGTAAATTATCTAATTTACAGGCAATTAGATCATTTTAATGGTTGAAGCAATTTAGCATTTTCTAAAAGCAACAGTGGAATAGCATTCGATCTTTTGTTGACACGGTTCTTCTCTGTCATTTTACGATTAAAATTTAGGTTTCTTCATGTTGTTGGTTATATTTTGAAATTGAAGTCGCCTTTGTGCAATTTGAGTATCGTGTGATCCATATTCATGTGGAAACGGTGCTAATCGTTTAATCGATTACTTTTTTTTCTTGCAGAAACGTCAGTAAAAATGAAATTGGATTCGTCGGCCCCAGCCAGCTCTCGAAGCTCATCCATTTGGAATCACTGTAAGGACTCCCAACGATTGTTATTCTTAAATCTTAAGTTGAAGCGAGAAGATCAATGTTGATGTTGACATATTGTACGAACGCTGGAGGAGGGAACATTTACGTTATTTGACATTCTTCTATTTGAACTATCTCTTCTAGGTTCTTAGACGGAAACAACTTGACGACTCTGCCACTCGTATCGCAGAAGTTGGATAGCCTAAGTCAGCTTAGTCTGTGAGTGTAGTAGCAGAGATTATTCCGATTTACACTTGATTCTTATGCAAACATAGAAAAAATGAAAAGCACTTCATCTCAAATCCGATGATTTACTGTCTCTCGTATTAATTCTGACTTCATTCCCTATTTTGGAAGGTCAAGAAATGGGATACGACAGTTGGAGGGAGAGGCACTGTCCTTTTTTCCGAAACTGCGCGATCTCGACCTGAGTCGCAACCAGATTGATGCCATTGACAACTCATCCTTTCCGAGTGACAATCAACTAAATGCTTTGTGAGTTGTTGCCAATGTCTACTGCACTCTACGGTGGACACTTCATCTATAAATATGACTTGTTTTCTGGCAGAAACTTGGCAGGGAATTTTTTGGAGACGCTGGACTCGGGCAGTTTGCAGCACCTTGGACGCCTGACAGAATTCAACTTGGCCAAGAATCGCATCACGACCATTGCCAAAGACGCATTTGTCACGTTGACGAATTTAGAGAAACTGTAAGATTCAAACTGGAAATGTGACAATAATTTGAGGAGACAAATTATGTTTTTGAAGTTTTTACTGCGCTAACTTGCATCGCAAAGCACAAAAGCCCAGTTCATTTTCCATTGGTTTTTGACATTTTTTGTAATGTAAATCTTTCAAATCACACGTTTTAACGTTACGTTTCCTTTGTACTCGCAGAGACTTGAGTCGGAACAAATTGGAAACGATGGATAGCCTCAGATTTCAAGAGTTGAAGAAACTGCAGGTGTTGAACCTCCGGAGGAACGGGATGGGTAACCTCTCCGACGCTGCTTTTTACGGTCTGGAGAAAATTCAGCAGTTGTAAGTACCCCCACCACCTGTAACATAACCTGTAGCTTTTTCATCTTTTGATTAAAACAAATCGCTTTGAAAGCGTCGGCTCAGCCTGAGCTTACGCTTCGAAAAGCAGTTCAGCTCGATCCAGGAAATTAGAAACAAGAATTATGTGACTACCACATCTCCCCTTCTCTTCAGCGTTATACTGTAATGAAATGGTGTTTTGGTCTAATTTATAGGTCCTTAGACTGGAATAACATAGCATTAGTTGAGAAGCGATGGTTGTACGGCCTCCGCTCCCTTCGGACCTTCAACCTAAGTCACAACCATGTGAGTGGGATTGAAGACGACTCCTGGGAATTTATGGAACAAATACAATTTCTGTAAGATCCCTTTCTTCTGCTCCTCTCTACTTACATTCTCAAAAGGGCTTGTCCTTGAGGGCCATTTACGAAGGCTCCTCGGAGGGAGTCCCCCATTCCTTGTCGCCTTGAAAGGAATAACTAAAAAAAATGGTAGAAGGGTCTCTTTTTTTTTCTATGTGAGAATTCTTCTGCCTAGTTTTATGTTCCTTTCTTCTTCTTATTCAGGGTATCTTTAGCCTTTAGAGCTTCACCCTCAGCTTTTTGCTTTAAGAGGCCCAGAAGGCAAGCCCTTCATTTCATTTTCCTTTTCCTTTAAGAAAGTACGCCCACTTAAGAGCCTGTCGAGGACCTGGCAGTTTAAAAATAATAATGAAATCCTAAAAAGAAATCTTCGCTAAATGAAAATGAGGTTTTTCTTTTTCCAATTTTATTTGACCCATGGGGGTTCTTTGCGGACCCTTTTACGTACGTGAGAATTGAGCCTGAACGGAGATTAATCCTATTCCTCAGTTTTATGCCTTTTTTTTTTCAATTGTAAAATGCGACCGAAGAACTAAACAACACTTCAACGAAAATAAATTTAATTGCTCAAATCAAATGTTCTTTACAAATGACTTGAGTTATGCGTCAATAAAGATAGGATAATTTAGCCTATTTGCCACGGTTTTGTCGTCAGTAAAGTCAGTAACGAAAATAGCATGAATTGATTCTACAACCAAAAGATTTCCGAGAACGGTTTCAACGGTGTATGCATCAAAAGCTCAAAACCGTTGCCGCATTTTAATGATCAGTCTCCCCCTCATGATTCGTTATTTACAAAGCTGCAAAAACTGATTTATTGACTTTCCAGGGATTTAAGCTTCAACCAAATTCAAGTAATTGGGAGGAAAAGCCTCTCCTGGCTTTCGAAACTGAGGATGCTAGATTTTCGAAGAAATCAAATTGTGGAGATACAACAAGACGCTTTTCTGGCGCTGGACAAATTGGAAACGCTGTTAGTAATGCTCACGTTTAATATTATGTTTAAGCTCTAAGGAGTAAGATCTTGATCTACAATAAGTTTTTTTTTTGTTCCAGCGATTTGAGCTACAATGAACTATCATGGGTACTGGAGGACACCGTGGCTCCCTTCCGAGGGCTCAAGGAGTGCCATACGCTGAATTTAGCGAACAACAAAATTCATACGCTTCATCCTGAATCCCTGCTTGGAATCGGAAATTTGAGATTTCTGGATTTGAGTGATAATCCAATTACTTGGTTGTCTGAGAAAGCGTTTTTTCCTGTATTGAATGTCAACCTCATTCTCTCTGGCATACATTCCCTTGTGTGTGACTGTGAGGCACACTGGCTACATACTAAATTGCTCCAGCAGCAAATGTCCAGAGCACGTCATGAGGGCGGCAAGGGCTGGAAATCTAATAGAAAGGCTCATCTTCAGATGGACACAACTTGTGCATTTCCGCTGGAGTTGGCTAGCAAGAATTTGATGGATGTCTCCCTCCGGGATCTGTCATGTACTGGTAATGCTAAATCTAAATTAAAGTTTAATTATTCATAGTTAATCATTTACTCTTTTTTATCGTTTTAATCGAAAAACCTTCAATTTCAGATCGGTATAGGAAACCAGTATTCGTAGAAGAGCCCAAGACTCAAGTCTTTTTAGTTGAAGGAAATGGAACTTTAGTGTGCCATCTACAGTCACCTCCTAACATACCGATAACCGTTGAATGGAAGAAGGAGCAGCATAGGCTTTCCAAAGAATTGGTAAGTATTGCTAAAAACTTTTTCTAGTTGCGCAACATTTTCAGCTTGTAATACGCCTCTTTTAGTTACGTAACTTTTTCAGCTTGTAATTGTAAAAAGCTTTTTCTAGTTGCTTAACTTTTTCATCTTGTAAAAAGGTTTTTTTTTCTACTAGCAGCTCGTGGTAGCTTATCAAAGAACTTTTTGTAATTTTCGTGTTATTTTCCAGCAATCCAGTGTTGAAACAACACACCGTGTTGGCAGTGATGGAAGAATTGAAGTGGTGTCGAGACTTAATTTGGTGAATGTGAGTTGGACGGATAGCGGTAGATATCAATGTATTGGAAAGGGGCTTGGAGTTGTGTATTCTAAAAAAGCAAACGTTACAGTGCACAGTAAGATTTGTTGTTAAAGTTTCTTGCACAAATTCACATAAAATTGGCAAATAATTCTATTTGTTGTAGTATTTCCTTCATTTGTGAAGAAGCCAGCAAATGTAACTGTGCGTCTTGGAAGCAACGTAAAGTTCGAGTGCGGATCGAAAGGGTTCCCGACGCCTGAAATTGCATTCCAGAAAGATGGCGGCGAGGATTTCCCTGCCGCTCTCGAGAGAAGATTTCATGTGATGCCTAACGATGACTCGTTTTTCATTATGGAGGTCAAACCATCTGACCAGGGGGTCTATTCCTGTTCGGCGAAGAATTCAGCCGGAGAAATTAGAGCTTACGCCACAGTTACAGTTTATGGTTAGTACATATAAGTTTAAATTTGTTTAAAGTTAAACAAACAGTTCATTTGTTTAATTTGTTTATTTACCCCACTTTTGTTTCTTTTTAGAAACTCCCAGTTTCCGATACGTATTGGAGGATCAGAGTGCAATAGAAGGGAGTAATGCAATTTTGGAATGCACGCCAAATGGATCTCCAAAACCACAAATTGTTTGGAGCAAAGACGGTGTTCAAATAGGTCAAGTAGTAGACAAGCGATTTCATTTGACGGAAAATGGGTCACTTCTGCTAATAAAAGACGTGAAGGCAGAGGACGGTGGAGTGTATGAATGTCTACTTACAAACGCCGTGGGCGTGGCAAGGAGTTCCTCTGTTTTGACAATTTTAACTGGTATGGTTCCGGAATAAGGAAAAATGAACGCTAAAGTTATTCCTAAGATTTATATATCTTTTACAGCCGCTAGTGGGAAGTTTAATTTTGACAACGCAGCGATGACAATAATCTTCATAATAATCGCTGTTTTCTGCGTCGTCGGAACCTCCGCGGCGTGGGTTGTTGTCATTTATACGACTCGGAAAAAGGCTAATAGCGTCCCAGGAAATGGATTTGAGGTGACGCCGCTACGACCACACAAGTACGACGAGTTCGACGCCAATACTTCACTTACTCGTTGTCCTAAACTTCCAGCATTTCATGTAGGTCGTTTTTTGTCGCAGTCACTATTCAATATCTTTTCAATATAAAATATTTTAACATTTCAAGGTCGCAAAGGTCGTAAACGGCGATTCCGGGTCACAGTCATCCAGCGGAAAAGACAGCGGAAACGGCGAGGATTTTCCGGATTCAATCGCCACCACTGATGGAGAAGACGGTAAATTTTTTTTGGCAAAAATAATAAACTAATAATAGAAGCGTTTTTGAATTTGAAATCGCTTCTCATCTCCTAAATGATCTATATTTTAATTGCACTTATTTTTAAAGATTTAGGTGTACGCGGCTGGAGATCTCGTAAGCGTGATCTGGAAAGTTTCTCGACGTTTGGCGGCGCTCGAGCGTCTTCATCGTCACGACTCTCGCAGCCGCGCCTGGATCTAAAGTCCGAGTGTGATATCAACATGATTAGTATGATGCATACTGGGAAAGAGTTCATGAGTTATCCACGCCGTGTTCCGATTCCGGTCGTTCCTCACCACTATAGTCATCCCCAAGTCGTCTGTCACCACGTGGACACCATCCTCCCCAACCTCATCCAACAACCCCCGGAAAGTGTTCAGGACTCGGAAGAGGAGCAGTTCAGCGATTCTTGCTACAGAGGAAGTGGGACGAGAAGCGGTTCAATTTCCACCGCGGTGTAAGCGATTTCCAGCCCTCCGAACCACTTCCGATGAGAGCTACAAAGTTCGGGATGATTCCATTATTTTAAAAAAGTCTTAAGTATTTTCTCCATGTGATATTTATTTCTCAAGTGTATTTTATTCTTTTACTGTTCAGGTAGATTTGTAGTAGAGATTATTTTTTAAGTGCTAGTGCCACCACAACTTGATGTTAAAGGAGCTTTAGAGCGTTTTTAGACAATTCATCCATGTACATGATGATGATGAAGAAGGACTCGCTATGCTTTAAAAAGAAAGATTAAATCTGTTGCCATCGATTGAAACTATACGGTGCTTCAGCCTTGGGCAAGGTCCACTTGAAAAACAATTTCAAGTGGTTTAATGGCTATTAAAGATAAATGCCACGCCTGTCTTCAAAAAGCATTCGCTTTAGTTTGACAGGGCAGGGCTTATAAGGCGGCAGTGGATTTTTTTTTCTCTACTCCTTTTGAGTGGATGCGAAGATGGGTATTTTTGGGCTAATACCGGAAGCCTGGAAGGGTAGAATAATTAGGTGCCTGGAAGAGCACCGAGGTCTCGTTGTCCTACTCTTCTGCCTTCCAGCGAGTTTCGTATTTGACCTTGTCCTAAAGGTCAGGTCATGGGTCATTCGACGCCTGTCATCTGGACCACAATTCCATGACAAGAGGGTCAAGGAAATTCAGGGGAAGGTAACAACTTAATTATAATTTAATTTTAGATTTTGTTTAACTTTAAATTATCAATTAAAATAATAAATCAGTGACGGCGTGGCATAAGGTAATTTCGGGACAGGGCCCTGGAAAATCAGTAAATTTAACGATTAATAGTTAATTACTTAATTACTTTGTTTTTAGATCCACAAATGGAAGCAACAGGATCAGACGACCCGGAAGCTGCTATGTACTGCGCGTCCCAATTGGCTGAGCCTTTCGGTCACATTCTTCAAGAAGGTAAGTTTATTTAAAATAGAAAAAGCGTCAGTAACACCTTAAGTTAACATAATTAAGTATTAATTTTGGTTGGATAATTAAATGTAATTTAAATACTAATTAATTACAGGACGAGTGTCAGCAGATCCCTATTCCGTTGTACGATATTCTGGAACTGAACGAGGAGAAGCTGACGGTGAAGGTGGAGCCTATGGTGACTGTGGGAGAAATTACAGAATACCTTATTCCAAAGGGTCAGTTGATTATTTTCTCGTTCTTTTTTAATATGTACGAAAATGAGGTTTGGCTAGAATTAAATTGACGGCGTTGTTTCGATTGCAGGTTATACGCTGGCAGTGACGCTGGAAATTGCAGATGCGACACTGGGCGGTTTGGCAATGGGCGTTGGAATGACGACATATTCCCATAAGGTTGGCCTCTACCAAGAGTGTATCAAGTCCTACGACATCGTACTCGGAGACGGTTCACTGGTAACGGCGACAAGAGACAATGAGCACTCGGAGCTGTACCACGCCCTTCCCTGGTCACATGGAAGTCTTGGATTCCTTACTGCTCTAGAACTGGAAATCATTCCAGTCAAGCCCTACCTTCACATGAGATACATCCCGATTCGCGGTCAGAAGGAGTACTGCGATGCGATTCGTGATGCTTCCGGTGCATTGGATAAGAACAAGAAAGTAAGACCATTCAATTTTCTAAAATTATCCAAAAATGTCAAAGATTTTCCGAAAGAAATTATCCAGAAATTTCCAAGATCCTCCAAAATTATCCAGAAATGTCTAAAAAGATTTCCAAAAATAAAAATGTCCAAGATTTTCCAAAAATTTATAAAGAAATGTCTACAATTGTCCAAAAAATCAATGTTTTAATTCTTCTGTGATTTAGGTACCTGACTTCGTTGAAGCGACTGTATTTTCCAAAGAGGAGGCAGTACTGATGATTGGCAATTTTGCTGAATGTCCACCAATTATTGAGTGGGGAAAGGTAACATTACAAACAAATAAATGCAAATTAGGCTTAGGTTAAAACCTTTCGTTCTTGCATTAGGTCTGTCACTGATATGATTTAGGCTTAAGTATAGTTAGTTAATTGTGCAAAATTATAATTAGAATAATTTCTTTTGCAGATCAACCACTTAGCGAGATGGTACAAACCGTGGTTCTTCGAACACGTTCGATCCTTCTTGTCATCCGGTGAAGATGAGGAGTACATTCCGATGCGTGACTACCTTCTCCGTCACAACAGAGCCATTTTCTGGGTGGTTGACTCCATGATTCCATTTGGAAACCACCCCATCTTCCGCTTCTTCTTTGGGTGGCTCCTCCCACCAAAACCAGCATTTCTCAAGTTCACTACAACTCCTGGAATCAGGGCCATGACGTTCACAAAGCAAGTCTTCCAGGACATTGTTCTTCCCATCAACAAGTTGGAGGATCAAATTGACATCTCTGAAAAGCTCTTCGACACCTACCCTATCCTCATATACCCTTGCAGAATCTACGATCATGGCGAGCACATGTAGGTCGAACTAAAAAAGTTATTTTTAACTTTAACCATAAAATGAACGCTGAATTTTCAGGGGGCAACTACGTCGACCAAGACCAGACCAAATGGTTCCAGGTACCAACTATGGTATGTTCAATGATCTCGGAGTTTATGGCGTTCCAGCGGCGGTGAAGCAGAGGAAACCGTTTGACGCTGTCAAAGCGCTGCGAAACATGGAAAAGTAAGTCTGATGAAATAACGACAGAAGCTATGGTTGCGCTGATTCTTCTTTTCACGATATTACCTTTTTCTAAACCCCAATAGGTTTACCAAAGACGTCGGTGGCTACCCATTTCTGTACGCTGATATTTTCATGACCCGTCCTGAATTCGAAGAAATGTTCGATTTGACACTGTATGAGACTGTACGCAAGAAGTATCACGCCGAAGGGGCCTTTCCACACCTTTACGACAAAGTGAAGCCAGAGATTGATGTTGTAGAAGTTGGAAAACAGTACATCAATCCATTGTAATTTGAGAACAGCTACGCTACTATAATTTACTAATTATAATTATAATGTGAAGCTATAACCTTGTCAATTAGCTAGAAGAAAATTTAATTATTAAAATTGGCACTATTAGAAGTATAGAAGCGGTAGCAATAGCCAAGTCACGCCGTCTCCTATCTTCCTCATTCTTGAGCCTTGCTTCTATAGTGACGTATAAACTATCATTTGTCAATGGTTCCTTTACGGCCCTCTCAGAAGTAATTAGTTCTCTTAAATCACTTAGTTTACGTAGAACTGATTCTGAACGATCACCACTTGTCACTTGTTCAATTTTTGATAGCACGGCAACAGCACTAGCTTCTGTATTCTCAGTAAGCATTTGTCGGAGCTTTCGTAGTCTAAGTTGTGAGTTGATTGTCGTTCCGACAATGCCAAGGGAAGCACCAATAAGGGAAGCTATAATTGACCAGTATTTAGTTTTCTCCGTTTGTGCTCGTTCTTTTTCATGACTGAAACGCAAGGCGCTGCTGAGGCTGTTAAACAGTTCCCTTTCCCGTCTCTCTTCAGTCTCAAATTTATCACGCAGGGATCTTTCGTCACGAATAAGTTCGATTTCCTTGAATCAAGAAATTTCACTCTTAATCGCCACGTAAAATTCAACAAAAGAGTTTCTATAACCGTAAGGTTAAACTGAGTCTGAATTTAATCTTAAGAAACTTACTCGCTTAACCAATTCCAGATAGTTGTTGTCTCCGCGAGGAGTTCGATCCAAGTCAGTCCTCACTTCTCGCAGTCTGAGTTGCATGGAGTTCATCAGGATTTGAGCTAAAATTACATCGATCGACAAACTTTTTAGAACTTTGTAGTTAGCTTCAGAATAAGCTGCGTATATACTAACCTTGTCGGCGGTCCTCTTGAGCTTTTACGAACTCATTTTCGCACTACAAATTCAAACAAACATGTTGCAGCGGAGTAAATTGAAATTATTAAGTGTCGGTTTTAATGTAATTTCTTACAGTCAGAACCCTCGCATGTGCCTCCTTGACCTGCTTTATTCCGATAAATTCTTCGTACGATCCCATCCAGCCTTCCGATTTCTGTAAAAGCGACTTTGTCAATCGCTGCAGTGTCCCATTTTGATCGAGGTCAGGGCCAGACGGTTTTAGAGGAGGAGACGACGTAGCAACCGATACCCTCCGGACAAATACACTGAGCCGGCTCATCGCAGATGATGAACGATGAATATAAGTTACCATTTCACTAATGCTTATACTCACTTCTAAACCTATCAGGCTACCGACTGTTAACAATTTAAATCCATACCGGAATCAAAGTTAATTAACTAAAGTTAATTCTTAATTAAACAATTAATTAACGGAACAACTACTCTTTTCACACAAATTGCTTCACTAAAGAAAATAGAGTAATTTAAAGTCCTTTATCTTCCTTTTCAATTTAAAATCTTGATAAGATTACATTCCCGCTCTTTTGTAGCTCAGCTGTTCACACAGCTGCCTCTATCACGGCGTCTGTCACTCAAAAATTTCTGGGAAACAATTGCTTACAGAATTCTTGAAAACAATTAAGTACAATTTAGTTAATTACCTTTGATTAATTGTTAATTACTAAATAATTAAACGTCAGGTACCTCTGCGTTATGCTAAAAATTCTGCAAAACAATGTGTATGGCACAAGGTTTAGGTGAATCCGGAAGCTTCAAGCTTAGGTCAACATCTTCCTACACTTGTCAAAACCCCTGCGACAAAGTGTCCCAGGGAGCTCAGTGAAGCGTAAACAATTTATTTAAAAAAAAAAGTCTATAATTTGTTTTAGAAAAAAAAAACAATTTTTATTCGGATCTGCCAATTTGAACATCACGAAATGGGTACGATTCCTCCTGGATCTGATACACTCTCCTTGGAAAATATTTTAGTTTTAAAAAAGTACTACAATTTCTAAAAATTTCTATGACTTGAATTACAATTTCAATGCGATTTTTGAATGATTTCTAAAATATCTAACCAGGAATTGATTCTAAAATGATCACCGCGGCGGCTGTTTTGGCCTGTTTCTGGATTCTCCTTGTCCAGGACACACTGCCGACGGTAGCCGAGCGACCACCCGAAGACTACCACAAGCCATATCCAAATATCATCTACAAGTACGAAGACGCTGCAAATAAAGTACGTTCGGTACTCCGAGCTGGTGACACATGCAACATTGACCATCGGAATAAAATCGAGGAGGAAACGAAGTTCGCGGACTACAACTTGCAATGTCCAGGATCCACGACGTGTCAGTTCGTATTTGACAAGGAAGGTAACCCCATAGCCCTCTCGACGGAAATGACCCGTGTCAGGGACTTCAAGTTCCCGGGCAGTGACGTGACCAAGGATGTCAAGGTGGCCATCTACTACATGACATGCCTCTGTGACATGACCCTCTATTACAGTCATTCTGAACAAACCTGCGGCACAGCTCCACCGCCACTTCCAGCAACTAACATTATTCCTGCCCACGGCATCTACTGTTCTGGAGTAGGTGACGCTGGAATCGCTTCAAAATGGCCTCTCGGTATCCTTCCGGCCATAGCAGTCCTTGTCCTTCGATACTCTCAATAACGCTTAAGGTCAAATTGATTAGGCCAAATTCTGGAATTTTACGGTTTTGAAAACAGTATTCTAAGCGAAGAATAAAATCTACGATTACTCTGTTTAATAACCCATCTATCAATTGAATTCTATGAAATTATTTCCAGCCAATTGTGTACTACCGCACCGAACACAGGCACATATATTTTGAAAAATAAAATGGCAATTTAGTTTCGAACAGCAGTTTTTCTTAAATTCTTGCCAATCAATAATTAATTAATAATTAATTAATAATAATAATTAAGGAAATGAAAGGGCTGATTTTTTTTAGGCTTTTAGGCTTGGGTTTTAACAATTTATACCTTTATTCATAAAAAGGACTTTAAAAAACTTAGCTTTTAGCTTTAAAAAACATTACATTAGATTTAATTTTAGAAAATAACCGTTGAAAAAAGTTGAAATTATTTAAAAAACTAACGACTTAACGAGTTTAACGACTCTTTGTATTTCCTAATTTTTTTTACTTAAAAAACTAATAAAAATCAATTCTACAATAATTAAACCAAGTTACACCGCCACAAACGATGCAATTAAAAGAAATACAATTTCTGGCGTTTCTTGCATTATTAAAATAATAACACAATTCAAAAGCATTAACCATTTTATTTTATTTTGAAATGTATTACTTGTAAATTTGAATTATTAAATATGGTCCTTAAAATATAAAGCGTATTAATTGAGCACTGTCAATTAACCTGAAATACTTGAAATACTTGCGTACTTTCAAAGGTAAAGTTGACTTTGCAGAGCATCCAAAAGGGAAGTACTTTCACCAGCGAAGAGTCAGTCGAGTCTTGGATCTGTTGTCGAGTGGTTCTTCGACGGTGGTCCCAGTAGATCATCATCACCGAACGTCAGCTGGTTCTTGTTTTAAAATTGTTCTAAATCAATTGATTAATGAATACTTAAGTCCACACCAATTACTGACCAAGCCAAGGCGTGCCCTTAAGTGACTGTCGGGGTCCCTGACAATGAGGGTCAAGGAACTTGGTCATAGGCCCTGACTTACTTCTATTGATCCAAATCTCCCTTCCAAGTACAAAATTAACAACGCGTGATTGAAACGAGACGTTAATTGAATCAGCCAAGTTGAACTTCCTCGAAGCGAACCTGTTTACCTGTGTAAATCACTACATCTCTGCTCCTTCATTTCACGCGTCCTTATTGTCAACATCAAAAACTAACATTAATTAACCAATTTCCAATTAATCTGCCCCACTTAACGGAAATCAATTCAACTAATTGGACATTTAAGCACGGATCACAGTGCTTTTGTCGCAGGTCATAAACCTTCTGGACAGGTATGCAATACCGTTACTTTTACTCAAAAAGCCGCTCCTTAACTTTCACTAAACCAGATTTTACGAAGGGAGATTTAGGTCGCAGAAATTAATCCAATTAAAATGGTTCTTAAAAAATTTTAATCGTTAAAAAAAAGTTTAGTTTCTGAATTGTTCTGTGTCCGGTTGCGGAAACGAAAGCGTTTAAAATCAACTTTTTAAAATCAAAGGGTCAAACTTTTTTTTTTCAAAAAATAAGACAAAAGCATTTTGTTTTGTTTTGGAATTTTAACAATTGGCTAAACAAGTTACATTATGGGCACTTAAGCACAATTTCTTACCGTTAAACGAGGATCATGATCTGTTGTAATTGATTGTCTCCTTGATTGATCACTTCGCTTGATTTTTTTTTTGATCCAACCGGTTCTAAATTTGGTTCAGAGCGGATTTTTTTTTTCGAAATTCAGTTCCTTGTTGGCAAGTATTTTGGGCTTCGAGCCGTGCTATTATTAGTCAATATTTGTTTCTTCTTCCCAAAGGAAATCTGTAGGAAATCTGTAGAAGATGTGTAGACGCGGATGACGGAAATATGTCGCTGTTATGCAGGTTATCGGCAAATATTGATACTAAAGTCTCAAATACTGCTGTTCCGAAAGCACGTATAATGATCTCGTAATACTCGTAAATATAAGGGCATTTTTTTTTACATAAAACAACCTGCGATGTGTTTGCGATGTTATACAATAGCACATCACATACATCGCGAGTATTTGCAGCAGAAGATTTAGGACTTTTTTTTTCGNCAATAGCACATCACATACATCGCGAGTATTTGCAGCAGAAGATTTAGGACTTTTTTTTTCGTAAGTGGATGACGACGACGCTTTTTGGAGCGGTGATGAATGATGGTTTTACAAATCGTGAAAGGACAAAATTAGATTTAAAGATGATGATGATGAAGCTATCTTGAAGAGGTTTATCGTTGAATTACGTTTTTTTTTTGCTGGCCTGAGAAATTATGTTATGAAAATTCCCCTTCCACGGCGTCATTTCACCGTTGCGTTAATCGTCTCACGAAATCCTTGGCTTTTTTACTGATCAAAATTCATTGTCTTGCCCTAAATCCCCCCTTTGCATTATCCGGGTTACCTTACACGCTCCCGCAAAGGTCACCGCCATTTTCCCAAGAATCAAGGGAATTTCTCTTAATTAGTTTGACTTAAGACAACGGGAGTGTCATGTCAAAGGAAGACAAATGGTGGAGGGGGAGCCCTTGCTAAGGGCCCTTAAGCCATACTTCCCACGGCGCTGCATATTTTTAAAATGCACGAAAAAGTAGCTAACTTGGTTTTAGAATTCGTTTGACAGTAATAGATCACTTTTGGAAATAACTGAAATGAAATAACTCGGAAATATATACGGTATAAATCTCATTTTAAATGTTATGTACGTTTTGCAGCAGAATGTGCTGGTGTTCAACGCCAGATTCTTTTTAATGTAAAAGATAAGTGTATAATTTCAATTTATTTTTTAAGGTTTGTTACAAATCTTCAAAATTTTTGGCATAGAAAGCTTTAAAAATTTCGTTTTAAGTTAAGAAAGCGATGTTTCGTGATGATTAAGTCTTATTGCTAAGGTCTATAATTCTGTTCTAAATTATTTGAATGAAAATGGTGTTTGAAAACCAACCGTTTTCAAAATGATTTGTGGTAATTTGCTATTATTCTTTGTTTTATTCTAAGGGGGAAACCTCTTATCGGAAGCGCATTTTTTTTAGTTAAGACTAGCAAAACAAGCCTGTTCTAGAACACGAGGGCTCGGAGACTGAAATTTGAATTTGCCTGTCGTAGGACGGGCTTGTTTGGCGTTGTGGAACATTGTCCTATTTTTAGGTTGTTTTCATGTATGGCTTTGTAATTAATTCTTTCGAAAAAAAAGTATTGATTGTTCCGTGTATCAAGAGCAGTAAAAGCGGAGGATGGCTGTTAATGTTAAAATTTCGTGTTTTTTCCTTCTACCAACCAATTCATGTTTTTACAATTTGCAATTTCATCCTTCACGTTAGCAAAAAAAAAACACGACAAGCTCTTCTCAGAATTTGCTCTTTCATTCCCATTTTATCAAAACCTAAAATCTGCCTCCACTTTCTATTTATAACTTTTTTTGTGTGTCAAAGAACAAAAGATGTAGATTTTGGACAACAAAAGCATCGACGATACGGTAAACAATTTTTTATGTATTTTTTTTAGTTGGTTCTTTTTACAACGTTATTTTAAAAGCAGTGTGCTTGTAAACATACGTCGAAAACTGAATTCTTTTAATAAAATTAAAATAAAAAATTAATTAAATATTACAATTAATACTAATTATTTAACACGTTAAATTAAATATTAAAGTCCTTTCGCATAAAGTGATTTACATTTTTTTAAATACTTGCTCCCTACCACTTGAAATAACTAATTATTTAAATTGTTTATTTAATTAGTTACTTAATAACAATTAATGACAAGTTTAGCATCTTTGTGAATCTATACATTTCCGCATCTTTTTGAGAATGTCATCCGAAAATGACAAAGTAATTTTCTAAACTTTTTGCCTCTTCATTTTCCTATTGTGGAATTGTCCTTCCTAATGGGATAATGAATTGGTGAAAAAAAAACGTTCAGTTGAAAAAATTTTGGCAGTGAAATTGGACCCTTTGGATCCCTCCCATTGTCTATTCAAAGTCATTTCCATCCGAAATATTTATTATTGGTTTTTGGTTTGATGATGATGCGCTAATTGCCAACACAAACACTGAAAAGCGTCCAGGTCATTGACCCTCAAAGTCACCTTATCGGAGGAGCGCTGAATCGCTGATTCGCTAGCTAGGATAGAACTTCCGAAGCCTTATTGCCTGGATACTGAAGCGAATTCTAAAAATTACATCAAACTTTGTCATCTTTTTGGCACATGGCTCAAATGTAGTGATCTAACAAAACTTTTTGCTGCAACCTAGACATAAAGCGAAACCTAAACCTAAAGCGTCAAATGGCTTCAGCTTCCTATTGGCTGTCGACACGCTTCCACTCTGCATTAACACTTTTTTTTACTGAATCCCCAAAAACGTTTCTTCAATTTTGTACTTGAAAGTTTCTGGGAGCTCCAAGTTTGTGTAATTGGAATTTGTAACTTGGTAACCGCAAGTCTCTCGCAATGGGATTGGTTGAAAAGCGTTAGGCAACGGAACACCTAGAAATAAGTTTTCCAGAAAGTAGGATCTTTGTACTACAAGTATTTGTATGGCAAGTATCTGTAGTACTGGAAGTATCTGCAAGTATTTGTTAAGAATACTTCTTGGTAGCGTAGCTCTTTTGTTAAAAAAGTGTTTCGAGAAATTGGAACTTTGTCATTTCGAATCCATTTGGTTGATTATGCAATCGCTGAATTTCGGCTCGTTGAGTAATCACCGCAACGCTTCTAGCAATTTAATTTTTGAATGCCATTAATTTGTTGGAGGAACGCTTGCGAATCTTTTGAACCTTAAAATCGGTCATTTCCCAAACTTTCTTTTTTGAAAAAGGAAAGTTTGCTCAAGCGTTGCGACAGAGCGCTTTCGAGGAACTTCTTGAATTACGATTTTTTTTTTCACCGCTCTTAATGCTTTTCATCCTAGGATTACAAATGACGCTAATTTTTGTAATCCAAATCGATTGAAGCAAGCGATACTCCTTTCAAAAGCAAAAGAAATCACTGTTCCTCGTAGTATCAATTTCAATCAAGAAACAATTAAACGGGCTCTCAAATTTCGAAATATGATCCACTTATAAAAGCTACAGCTCTGTCTCAATGGGGATCAAATTACAAAAGCAGAAGAAAAATAAAACTTTGGCAGTTAATTTTTTTTTTCTGAAGGTATTCTCACCAGGGGATGTTTTTGTACAGCGAATTTTTTAAATTTTGGCAGCCACCATCGAATTGCGCTACGTGAATGATTTTTCTCTGATTATTAATTCATAAATTCTAGGAAATGAGCCAGGAAAAATAAGGAGGCATTTTCCCTATTTGAAGAGGACAATAGGCATTTTCGACTTGAAATGGGCCCTTTTATTACAGAAGAATGGAAATCTTTTTGGGTTTTAATGGAAGTTTATTCCCTTTATGATTTCCCTTCCAGAATTGTCAACTTTTTTTAGAGCGTTTAGTGTCAGAGGGAAAGTTGGCAGCGATATGAAGGGGCTCCTGCTGGAGAGCGCTGGAAAAGTTCCTGGAGATCTGCTGGAGAATCAGCCGATTGAGAATCTTACCTGGATCTCTAAAATTCACTTTCACTCTGACTTGCATTTGGATGAGGAACATGACCACCAGGCGGTTTTTGGATTACATTTGCAAAGCGATAGTATTGCCGGCGATAGTATCGAGGAGGGATAGGACTATCGATTTTAGTTTTGTTTAGAAAAAGGCCCAGAGCCAGTCCCCGTCCCTGTCTGTCGTCCGTATATTGTTATTTTGATTATCGGAAAAGGGAAAGTGAGCAGTGAATGACAGGGCCGGCGAGTGACGGGTGACTAGTCCATTGATTTCCTGACGCTGTGCCAGGACAGCGCTACACGACAAAAAAAACAACGAAAGCGCCGTGGATCGAGCAGCAGCGTAATGAAAAGACTTTTTTACTCCTTCTTTCCAGGTTGCGGCAGATGCTGGAAGTGGTGCTGGAAACTTAGCTGGGTGAGGTCATGACACTCCAGAATTTTATTTCCTGGAGGTTGTTCTGGAATGCTGGTAAAGCGGTGGTCGCCGTGCCTCCGGTGGTGGCGGCTGGTTGAGTAAAAGCGGCGGATCGTCATGGAACCGTCGTCCGGCGGCTCATCTGGCTCCTTCCAGCCTACGCTGTTCGTTCCTCATCGACGCTTCTACTTTGCCAGGTCGTTCAATACGCGGCGGCGCTACTGCAAAAAGATTGTTCAGGTTAGCCTATTTTTTAATTTCAATTTGATTAGTCAATTAATAACTAATTATAACTGTAATTAAATAATTAACTTGTGAATCCTCTTAAGTGAGGGATCAACGTTTTCCAAAGCGGAATTGAAAAGCTTCGTTGTTAATTCATTTGAATGACTCCTTTCCGTGATTAATATCATTAATCATCGTGACTTCGTGAATGAAAACAATTTGACAGTTATTCACAAATCCTAGTCATTACTAAATTATAGTTTTTGGTTTGAGGTTGTACCTGGCGTAAATGCCAAAATAATGATCCAACATTAAAAATTAAACATTACAGTTCGCTGACTGAGAACAATTTTTGGGCCTTATTAAATGTTTTTGTTCCACTTAAATGTTAAAGTGATTGAAATAATATTTATGGTCAAAACTAATTACAGTATATTTAAATGCGATTTTTTAAATGTTCTGTACAAAAAAGATAAAGTCTGGGATACTAAAAACTAACAATTTACTTAAAGGGTCCGTTCTAAAAATTGTTGAAATCTAAAACTTTTCGCCGCATGGTACATGAACGTTTTGATACCGGTTGG
>VYYI01001222.1:0-21082 GCA_021029175.1 Bilobella aurantiaca
GGGGGGGGGGGGGGGTTTAAAAAAGGTTTTGGGGTGACGCATGTCCCCCAATGCTGCTCTATTGAAAGGGAGAGTGCATCGGAGGGGAATAAAAGGAATCTGTGGGAGCTGTTTTTGGTTCAGTTGGAATTGCGGCTCTGCGATTGGCGGATGAAAGTGGTGGGTGAGACTCCAGTGCCGGTTTGAAGGCTTATGAGAGTGAAAGTAAGCGGGAATTAAAAAAGTGAAAGCGTCGTGCCAATAGATAAGATGGGCACAACTTGAGTGTTTTTGCAGAGATTGAAGCTGAGTGCTAATTGACTTCTGTGTCTCTCAGATTTGTGCACTCAAGTGGATGGAATGAATCATGAAATGAGTGTCTGGCATGAAAAAGTTTTGCCCAACAAAACGCTGCTCATTGTTATTCATCCCACGAGTAAGTACTTGAATATTTAACCAAACACGACTTTACAATTTGCTAATTAAAGTTAGCATTAGATTTTGCAATATAATTTTACAATTTACGAATTAAATTTAGCGTAAGATTTTACAATTTACTTAATTAAGTTAGCATTATTTCTAGTTAGGGTAAGTCATCTCGAAAGAATTTCCAATTTTTCCTCCCCGATTAAAACAATTGGAAATTCACTTCCATCCAATTTCAACCAATCGTCGATCTTCGTTTTGGTAGCAGGTCAATACCGAGAAAACCAGGACCGAGAAAACTCATATTATGATTATGGCCCTTCTCGGTTTTGGTTTTCTTGGTTTTGGTTTTCTCGGTTTCGGGCGTTCTCGGTGTTGGTTTTTTCGGTATTGACATGGAATTGGAATTTGTGGTTTTTCAAAGTTTTAAAATATTGAACAAATGCTGCAAGCTTTATGGTAATACTAAATTGATTATGAAATTGCGTTTTTTTTACAAAGAGCAGGAAATGCATACTTATAGTGATAGTTCGATTTTCTGCCCTTATGAAGTTGATGATTTGATTTGTCGTAAAGGTGGGATTTGCATGAATTATTTGTTTGTATCATGCTGAAATTTTTCGTTAAAAGTAATTGTTTTGAATTTCCGTTTCTGATTACTTTTAAAGTATATTTTTAAAATGGTTTTAAAATTACATTTTTGGTTTGGATGTTAGAATGTAATAAGGGTAAGTGAGATGAGAAATTGGATTTCCGGCTCCCTTGCGATTATGCCTTATTCAAATTCAAATATTGATTTTCTGCTTGAAAAATTTCAAAGGGATATGAATTTCTTTTAGAACGTGTCATTATTGACGGATAAATTTTCTGTGCGGTTCGTGTTCTGTCTGCCATAATTTTAGACTTTGATGCTTCATGTTTTACCAAATTATTTTTTTTACCGTTTCGTGCTACTTCATTATTTGTAAGTTTTTTGTGAGCGTTTAGTAAGACCGAAGCTGCTCATTAGCGACATTACAATAACAAATGCTTCAATTATGTTGAAGCATGTTTACGAAAAACAAAAATCAGTCGAGACAAAAAGAATATGACACTTTTTTAGAACAAGTACAAAAACTAGAACAACGACTTAAGTTGCAAAAGCTTTCTAATGAGTCAACCACGAAAAACGGACTTAACGAAGTAGCGAACTGAAGCTCCAGACACTCGGTTAAAAATGTGGTTTTAGGTTTTGAAGTTTTTTAAGGGTTTGTGTTGGAAAATAGGTCACAATAGGTCGGTTTATACGAAAAATTAAACCTACGTTTCGTACAAACGCAAAAAAGGGCAAAAAAAACGATACTTCGTTTTATGATGGTAAGTATCAGGCCTTGATGGCCCATTCCAAGCTGACCTCGTTTTTGACCCCATGAACACAATACCGACAAAAGATTTGCGATCCCTGTCTTGTTTGGGGTTATAGCAATATACGCAGTCGGACAGACAGACAGACAAAGAGAGCGATGTCATAAATGAGCTTTCTACTGCTATTTAATTCCCGAAGCAGTTAAACCGTCTCAGAAATGATTGAGTTTTTGCCCGGATTACTTTCACCGGAGAAAGCGAAGTACCCGAATATTGCCAAGGGGCAAGTTAAATGATTAACCCTGTTCCCAGTAGATTTGAATGAATGATGAAGATGATGGGTTTAATGAAAAGGAGCTTTCAATACATCAAAAGAAAGTCAGGAGAAAGCAGTTGCTTTTTCTGATGAATTGCCCCTTTCCCTTCTATCTTGTCTTTTGTGCTTAGAAACCAAGAGAAAGCTAAATCGGTCTCCCTCACAATGCAATGCAACAAAAAAGGTTTGAAAAGGACTTCATTTCCTGTTCCTACCGTAATTTCCCAATTTGGATCCCTTTTACCATAATTATAGCTCAACTTTAATATGATTATTCATCCCAGGCTTCAATAATTTGCATCATTCAACATCATTCTCCCAGTCTACCGAAAGAGCATAAGGTCGAACATATGTTGCCTCCATTTTAGAACATATGTTTACTCAATTTTATTTTGGGTTAGCCGAAAATTAAAAGGAAGACTTGGCTCTGAATGCTCAAGTGCCCTGGAATGATCTATCTCCAAATCTTTATTTCCAACTTTTTATTGCCAAGAATACGACGGCTTTTACGGGAAAATAGCCTTCTGTAAATCATCATCACTAGAGGGCTTCTAATGGCCTAAAATGATTAAAAGCATAAAGGAAAAAAGGGAAGTAGGATTCTGCAATTGCCCTATTTTCATTTGAGAATATTTGGGCCTCCCTCGACAGCTGCTAGCCGTAAATTGGCAGTTTGAAGGGCATAAATTTTGCGGAGGGGCAAGATTCGTTGCTGGAATGTGATCTGACAGGAGAATCGTGTTAAGTCCTCCATCAAATTGCCTCCTTGGCTGAAATGAAGGGGTCAAATGTCAATTGGGTCCCTTGCCTCTAATTCTATTGGAGATTTCCGTCCCTCCGAAAAGTGAAGGGCCTTTCTCCAGGGACGGACGAAATGGAGAAAGTCTTTCTTCTTCAATCTACGAAAAATTTCCAGGGCTTTTCAAATTGGGAAAAGGGGAAATGATCCCTTGAAAAAAAGGGAAAGTTGCCTTGAAAAAAAAGGGAAAGTAGAGTTGGAGAAAGCGTGTTTCTTCTCCCAGCAAATGGCCCTTTTCCTTGGGAAATTGGTCTTCCCTTTGGAGACAGAGGCCTCCTTCTTGGACGCTATCTGGTCGACGATGAAGTGCAATAAAATATGGAGGGGCCCTTGTACGTGATTAATAAAAGGGCTCCGTCCCTTGGTTCCCTGCAAAGGGTCACATTCGAAGTTAATTTGGCAGGGAGGGAGGCTGGTTTCCTTGCCTTTAATTGAGCCAAGGAAGTGAAACGGTCGTAATTCAGTCGCAAGGGAAACTCTCCCACGTTCCGTACGAAAAAAAAAACGAAACTAACTCATTTGTTTTTCGGATGCTAAAACGTAATTTATTGCTATTTAGAGAACGCGAGAATCCATGATCTGCATTAGAATTCTTCAGAGAGCAAGGGCAGACGACCTGAAGCACGTACTACCCCTTTTTGTATTCTTAACGATTACAACTCTTTTTTGGGGAAAAAAATTGCCACCAAAGTCGTCATTTTTATTTCTCATATAATTTTTTTTATAAAGTTATGTGCAAGCATATAATGCTAGAAAATTACACAAGAAAAATTGCGAAAAAAAAATAGAGTAAAAATTATTCTATCAATTATACAGAACTGAAATTTTAAGAGATTTTTTGTAAATTTATTCTAAAAGCTATGTTAAATATAGAGCAAAATGAAATCAATTTTAGATTTAGATTTTTAGAAATTAAACATTAAAGTAATGATAATAGTTGATTGAAACTGTTGATTTTGAAATCAAGATTTTTAAAAAGTGACAAATTATTTAGGAAATACATTGCTTAACCCTGCGCGATTAAAATCAATAGGATGTTGCCGATAATAATCAGTTGGGAAATGGGGAAAGTGAAATGTTTTCCTATGCCGCTCCACGACACAGAAGAATGTTTTCTCGGTGGAGAAAGCAATATTTCTCCATTTATTTGTCATTCTTACAAATTACACAACGGTAGTTTCGGAGAAAGAAGGCAAATAAAGGCATGTATTTCCTAACAACCCTTACCTTCAAATACCTCCACAAGCCGCAAAAAAATTTTTTTTTGAAGTCTCTGTATTTTTTTGACTTGCAATTTGGGTGACTGATGAGCAAAAATGGAGGATGAGGAGAAAGTTTTTATGGTAGGAGAAAACGATGCTACTTTTGAGAAAATACGAGGAAATAAATCATCAGAAGAGAAAGTTTTTTGCATAAAAAGGGGCAAGAGGAGAAAGCAATAAGGGGAAAGTGGAGTCATAAAAAAAAGAATTCAGAATTCGAATACTAAATGACACGAAGCAGAAATTACTCCTTCCAACAACTACACCATGGATTTCCTAAATAATGAATATTTGTTGTTAACTGCTATTCCCAGGTTATCGCAAGGGTTGCGAAAAAAAAAAGTTTTTTTTTTTGCAAGTTAGTAGGATTTAAAAAAGTTCCAGATTTTGTTTTGAACTAAAAGTTTTTGGGCACGAGATTTGTTACTAAAAAATTCTTGTTCTTTTGCGGAACTCCTGAACTCAACACTTTTTTCTAGCAACTAGTAAAAAGTGGGAGTTTTCTTAAAGACTTTTTTTTAAGATCTGGGTTTAAGATGTTTGAGAATAGTTTTTAAAGTGTGTTGAATTTACTGCCTCTCATAATTTCGTCGGCTGAAATCTTCGCGGGTGAAGTAACTAATTTCATTTTTATTAATTTTTGATGGTTGCAGTAGACCCGGAGATTGTGATTGTTCCCATTGTCTCGAGCATTCTTGTCTTTCCGATCGTCGCTTTCCTCGTGATTTGTTGCCTCAAAAAGAGAGCGGCACGCGCACGCCAGAAGGCACGCCTCGCCAAACGGTAATTCCCACAGCTAATGCTGTTTTGCAGTATAATAATTCCATAAGACCTCTCCATTGTGCTTCCCACAAAATGCCCCAGTCTGATAAAAATTCAAATTTATTGCGTTCATCTCCAAATTATCAGCGTTTATTCACCAAAACATTCAGAAACTGACGCAGCGGCGTAAAATTTCCATCTGTTGTTGTTGTATATTTTACGCATATTTCAGAGATGCAAAAATCCAAAAGAGAAAGTTTAATTTCATTACAAAACTCAAATACTCTTAAAACTTAAAATTTTAATTTCATGATTTCAGTTTTTAAAAGGCGAAAAACCTCTTAGCCAAAATAAAGTAAGGTAACAGTAAAGTAACACTCATGTGCTAGTACAGGCTATTTTTGCTAGTTTTAACAAAATTTTACTAAAAAATGTATAAGTTCCGCAAAGTCCCACTCCTTTACCAGCCTACACCTGTCACGCACGCATCCGCGTTTAATATTATAAAGACTCTTTACATTACTCAATAAAAGTAATATTTTCAGGGACCTCCCTTACGGTGAGCAGAGTTGTGCCTCAATGGCCAGGATTAGCCCTCCAGTGAGCGGAACAAATTCGTCAGGTAGGTTACCATGGCAACCTCTAGTAATGTCACGTGACCTTTAGTGGTACCCTTCCAGGCGGACGGCGGTTCACGAACATTGACGTAGAGCTGACGACGACCGTCGAAATCGTGACCCCGGACAGCTAACATCAGGTTTGCGCTAGTCACAACTCGCACGTAGGCCAAAGTCTCACGGAACCGGAGGAAGCAGAGGCGAAATTCTGACCCTTGACCCCGGCTAGCCGAAGGGCCTGGGGCCCTTGACCAAGCCAAAAGTGAGGCTTTGTGATAGATTACGTGACTGAGCGTCGTCCGCTGGAACGCGATGCCTATTTTTCTAAATGCACACAAACTTATATGGGACACAAATAAACGTCATCTCTCTCGCCACTCTACTACTTTCTCACGACGCTACAATTACGCCGCCATCTTTGTTTTTTCACGAATTCTGCGTAAATCCAAGGCTGTGGCTCACCATTCAGGAAATGGCGGGCTATTTTGAAATGGGTCATAAAGCAAAGCCTGAAATTGCATGTGAGCTTCGCTTGTAGTTGTAAAAGTTTCCAACCAGTTGAGCATAATTGAGAGTTATTTTTAACTCGAAAGCACCCACTTGGAAACACTTCAAATTCTGCTCAGAATGTCGCCAACAGGATGCAGGACACAAACAGATTCGGAATACCAAATTTCACACACTGTTGACTCTTCTTCCAAAAAAAATTAGAATCCCTTGTCATCTTTTCCGAAATCTTCATTTTCAAAATCCGAGCTTAAGATTTTTTTTTTACTGGGGAGTCACTTACGTTGCAAGCAAACCATAAATTGAGGCTTAAATAAACCAGTTGCATTATTGCGAAAACTTATATGCATTCCCATATAAGTTTTTGACGATAGTTTGCACTTGCATAACAGCGACATAAAATTGAACAAGGTGTTTTAAACAAGCTTCATAATAACGCAAACAACAGCGTCGCTCATAGCGACGACGTTCAAAAAACCTTGAAATTGAGTTGTTTGCAGTATTCACAGACAAAAGTGTTTCATAAGTTGAAATCAAGGTTTCTAAAGCGACTAAAGTCGAAGCTTCACTATAGTGAAGCTTGTGTATTTAGCGGCCTTGGTTGAAATGAGATCTAAAATTGGGTGTCCAAAATAGTAAGATTTCAAACTTTAGTGAAGAACAAACTAATTAATAATATATAAATAAATAAATAAATTTTAGTGAAAAAGTTTTTTTTTTTTAAATCGATCTTTAGTAAAAAAAATTACTAGTGAAAACAAAATTCAAATTAGGTCGTCACCGTATAACACTTGCAAAAAAACGCAGGTTGCTCATTTTGAGGTGCTTGATTTTTGATTGCGAGCGTTGTGAAATTTTTCATAAATTCTATTTATGAGTAATATTTCTAAATAGCCAAACAAGCCCGTTGCAGGAAAAGGGAATTTTAATTTTTGAATTTTTGAAAAACTACTTCATGTAAAATTCTAAATCAATGTAAATCACCATTTTACGCATCCTTATTTCGCCTTTTACTATAAGGAATTTCTTTATTTTGTGAAAATAATTAAGCGTTCCTTGTTGTCGTTCATTATTAAATTATTTTGTTTTTTCGAACTGTTATTTGAGTAAGAACAGTTTAGTACATAAGATAATATTATCATTGTAGTTTTACACTGCTTTTGATACAGCTTACAAGCGCTTTGGTAAATTTTGTATGGGTTGTTGTAATAATTTATGCGACCAAACGGAAGTGCTTCACACGAAGCTTTATCTAATCAACGCCATGAAAACCGCGGAAGTGCTACATTATTTATACCTCCAAAATCCGGTCAACGTGTTATAAACAAAAAAATTGTTACGGATTTTGCTGCAATGTCATTTTTCTCCAGAGCCCTGAAACCACTTTGTCCAGGATTTTTTGGACAGATGCAAATGAGACATTTGAGATCTCCAGGAGAGATACAGAAATTTAAGCTGGGCGTTCAAGGAGCTCCATTTGAACTGGGCCAAGTAATGCTTCATGCAAAATTATGCTAATGAAGATTAGGGCCAGTCGTGCTAATGAACTATTAATAATTTCACGAAAACTTATAACTTTATTAACCCACCAGAGAAAACCCGGTCTGACAAAGGGCCCTTCAGTCCTCAGAGAGACGCAATTCATCGAATCCTTTCGTCAAGTCGGTTAGGCACTGGGAGCGTAGAAGTTGTAAATCTCGGCCAAAAATCGATAACGCGTCAATGATTTTTAGTACAATTGGACGTGAAGGACTATGGGGACATTGACTTGAGGTCAAAGGGTCACAGTGCCCTTGACCCTCTCGAATGTGACCCTGAACTGCGCCTCCCCCATCGCTACTCGCATCTCCTCAAGGGTCAAAATGTTTGCGTTTTCAAGATGGCGGAAGTTGGAAAAGCGTCCAGGGAGGTAGTTCTCTGCAATAGTAATTCTAAGGGCTCCCTGGCCGAGGACGGGCTTAAATTATTTGTCTATTTTTTTTTGCAAAATTCTTGATTTATCAAAGATTGCGCTGCACACGGCCGCCATATTGAAAGACGGACGGTTTCCGTTGACACTCGGCGGTGACCACACGGTGTCCATCGGAACGGTGACCGCTGTCGCTGAGCATTTTGGAGATATAGGCGTTCTGTGGGTAGACGCCCACTCCGACATTAACACGCCACTAACGACATCTAGATGCCATGACATCTCAGCCGCTTTAGACATTCAATTACCAGTTGGCTGACCAATGGAGTGTTCAGAAAGATTGGGTTTTGAAGGGCAATAAATCACGTCTCATAATCGATTATTATTGTGTTCCATCGGAACGGTGACCGCTGTCGCTGAGCATTTTGGAGATATAGGCGTTCTGTGGGTAGACGCCCACTCCGACATTAACACGCCACTAACGACATCTAGCGGGAAAGTTCACGGGATGTCAGTAGCGTTCCTCGTTAAAGAAATGAAGCCATTCTTACCGCAAATCCCTGCATTTTCGTGGCTGACACCGACGTAAGTACACATCGAAATGTAGCGCGACCGTTAACGCAAGTCAACGCTAATGGACTCATTATAATGGAGGGAAAGCAGGTCACAATTCTCACGGGAGCCATAAACGTGCCTGACATATGAGCCCCTCATTCCTTGACATTTCAGCCCCTTTTCAAGTCATTTCTGCAAGGCTTTGCATAAAGTTTAACGACGAGTCTACAGTGAAAAACGAACGTCATCTTTTGACCTTTCAAAAATGTACAGAGCCTTTATTATTCCAGAGTTGATGTCAAGCGCCTTGTGTACATTGGCTTGAGGGATGTGGAGTCCTATGAAAGGTACACTTAAAAATGGCTTATTTCGAAAAAAAAATGTCAACTACCTCACCAAAACTAAAATCCAGATCCATGGTTTTTTTAATTTTTTTTTTCAAAATTAAAAAAAAAATTCATTCTGAAATTCATAATGAAAATTTTTTCTTAGTTTTGAACGTTTGAAAATGTCCATTGCACTTGTAAATCGGTGGGAAATGCCTTTATGTCAGTTCCTGTTTTCTCGAAAGTTAAAATAATTTCAGCAGTATTTCGTTTGAAATCCGAAACGTAAAGTAATGGCAAACAGTTGAAATAACGTTATTTAATACATTTCGGCATGCGGAAAGAAAAAAGCGGAGCAGTTTTTCAGATCATAAGATTTTATATTCCAGCGTTTATTTTTCCAGGTCTTTCCTGGAAATGCTTGGAATTCGATCCTACAGTATGGCCGAAGTGGACGAAATTGGGATCAAGAGGGTGATTTCGAGTGCTTTAGAGTACTTGACAGAGGGGGACCCTGCGCGGCCTATTCACGTTAGCTTTGACGTGGACGCTTTGGACGATGTGGAAGTACCCTGTACAGGGACCCCGGTACCTGGGGGGTTGACCCTTCGCGAAGGGATGACCTTGATGGAGAAGGTCTTCGCAGAGGTCAACTTCGTGTCAATGGACCTCGTCGAGTTCAACCCCGAACTGGGCTCTGACCTCCAGCTCATCCGCTCCGCCAAAGCAATCAAGGAAATCATCTTCTCCAGTTTCGGCTACTATCGTGGTGGGGTAGCCGTACTGGACCAAAATGGAAGGCCCACTGCTCCCATGACAACGACTACTTGACTATGTCACTATGTCATGCCAGGCCGTGTCACTATGCCATGACATCTCAGCCGCTTTAGACATTCAATTACCAGTTGGCTGACCAATGGAGTGTTCAGAAAGATTGGGTTTTGAAGGGCAATAAATCACGTCTCATAATCGATTATTATTGTGTAGTCCAGCTTTGCAATTATTATTACAAAAACGCGTGCGTGAGCGTCTTGAGATTATGCTTAGTAAATATTGGCGCTGAACGCTGATTTCGTGGTCACTCAACGTTAGGGTGAAAGTGAATTTTGGAAATGGGACGAGGAGGCGAGGAGACAAATAGCCGAGAGAGCCCTTGTTTTGTGTGCCAAATGGACAGGAGCTCCAGCGATTCAGCGCTGACTGGATCGCTGGAAGTCTGGCCTGCGTCACCACAATTGGCCGTAGAAGACAAGCGAAGCCATAAAGGAGGTGGGAGGCATTTCCTTTGGAGATGCAAACTGAACAAAGGAAAGCTTTTCATGGACCAATTTCCTGGACTTTCTCCTTACAAATGAAGGGCCAGAGAAAGTTCAGGGTTCGCGTTCTACACTTTTTAAGTCCTCCTGCTTAACAAAGAAGAATCCACCTTCAGCGCTTCAGCGCTCAATCAATTAGTCATGCGTTTTCATTTTCCAGCATTCAGCACCAGCGCTTTCAAGATGTTCCAGCGCTTTCTCTCCAAAATCATCAATCAAAATTATCCTCAACTTAACTTTCACGACGCTCATCACCGCTAATTAATAATTTGACTATTCAGCAAAGGAGAAAGCATACTCACGTCCTGGAACAATATGACCGCCTTTCAAATTTAGGAAATTTTGAATTTTGAAAAACTGTTTTGAAAAGGCGTATTTTTTCCAAGCCTTACTTGAGTGCGTTCTCAAGGGAGGTGCCTACTTGTAAAAGTAAAAAGCCAAAAAGTTACTCAAAAAATTTTAGCGCGTCACGCAACAGCTCATAAACACAATGTGCCATTTTCCCTTCCTAAAGTGCCAAGATGGGAATTTTTTTTTTCGTTTTTAATATCAAAACCGCTTTGTAATTTACCACAACATTTTGACGCGAGGAAGGGATTCAAGAAATGTTAATGTCCCAAAAAAAGGACCTTAAGTCCCTATGACAAAGGACCCTTAAATCCCTAGGAAATTCTTTCCTTCCCTAGGACGGGCATGTTTGGCTACGATTTTTTGAAAACTATAAAAACGAGTATTCCAAGTGGGCCGGACAGTGGACCCTTGAAGGGATCCGTTCAAGTTTGCGTGTGACGGTTGGGCAACTCTGGAGTTGTCCAGGGGACAGTTTGGCCGTTTCCTGGAACGACAATAGGAGCGGAGAATCTGCAATTTCCTGAGCGTTTCCCTGAACCTTTCATATCCGTTAGGGCGAGTGAAAGTTGGGTGAATTGTTTTTGTATGGGAATTGGGACTTTCTCCACTTTCTCCGGCCTTAAGGAGTCGTAATGGATGGAGGAGAAGCCTTGTAATATGCAATGCCTTGCCAGGGCGCCTAATGGGAATATCAACATCCATTCTAAAACATCCATTCTAAACAGCGTAATGCAAGGGAGCACAAAGGCCGCAGAACGCAGGAATCCACTCACAAACGTCATACACAAAAGACCCACCAACTCCCACCTCATGAATTCAAACGCCATTCTAATCCTATCATGCTAATTTATGCCGATTCACGCCCTTTCCCACCACCAAAGGTCACAGGTCCTTCAACGAAATGAGCACGTGCACGTGCAGGCAGGTCAAGTGCACGAATTTTACGTGCTGGAGCAGATTAGGGTACAATCATTTTGCGGGGAGCCGTGTTTTTTTGATCCGTGATGCTAACGCCTTTGCTTTCATTACACAGGAAGGACCTCCGAAGGGTCCAAAAAGTGCCCAAAATGGGTCAATATATTTTCCCTACTTTTCAGCAAAGGACAAAGGGTTAATGATCCCAGACTCCTATTTGACCCTTAAGGGTCCAGAATGGGTTGATAATTGTCCATCAAACTTTTCCTACTTGTAATGAAGTGAAAAGTGAGTTAAGTGTCCCAGAGCCCTTAAGATGCAAAAGTACGTAGAAATGTCCTGAATTTCAGCGATTTTTTTTTAAAGCGCTTGTGTTTTTTACATTTAATTAATTGTAATTAATTCTTAATTCTTCCTTCTCCAACTTGGCGTTAAAACAAAAATAGAACTCATGATTTTTTTTTATTTAAAATTTTTAGTTTTAATAACTTTTTTTTCTAAATCGCTATAATTCGCTTCGAGATGAAGCGTTTTTGTCTACATGCATAAGTTAGAGCGTCAGCCACTTAAAATTGAACTTACAAATTTTTCAGAAAAAAATTAATTAATGGCTTACTAATTGTCATAAATCTTTTGTTGTGTAGGATTGATCTGCAGCGATCTAGGATAGGATAAAGTGTATTTTAATAAACAATTATTTGCGGAACAAGATAAAAATTAAGATGGGAACAAAGTATAAATTGAAAGGGCTTAAGTGATCCAAAATGGAAATACTTTGAAGCCTTTAAAGTTATAGTGGGACTCGTAGCCTCTTCCGCAGCGTCAGCATCCGACGCTGAAGCGCTGATGAATAGTCTGTAGGAGATATTTTGAGCTGCTTTTTGGAGAAGTGACAAGAGAAAGTTTTGAGGGCCCTTTGCCAAGTTGGAAGATGACTCAAGGGCTCATTAATGCCCCCTTTCCTATTTATAGTATCTACGCTTTGACTCCCATAAATAAATTCTCATAAAGGAAAAAGACAGAAACAAGACAAGGAAACTTTTCGAGTGCCAAGAAACAGAAACTATTTCAAAAGCCTTCAAGAGTCTGAGGTCAAATCAAAAGTGGAAATCTACTCTAAACTTACCCAATATTTCAGAACAGCGTAAGAAATCGCTGGGAGCAAGCGAAAGCGTCACTTTCTCGAAAATGTAAAACAAATCTTGACAGATCAAATCCAAATCAGTTTCCGGTGTCACGAGTTGCAGCTATTTCGTTTAAATTTAGTTTTTCATCAAACATTTCAGTGAAAACTTAAAAATGATTTTCGAATACGGTAGAGAATTTTAGCGAGAATTTGAATAGATTTTCTGATTTTTTCCTGCAAGTTGTCTACATAATTTTTTTTTTTTACATTTTCCTTTGCCAAAATGAGCTTTTGACTTTCCAATTTTAATTACAAATCTTTCATGGAAGGCTGGAGCGAAAGGAAGTGAAATTCTAATTTAATCAGCGGCACCCACACAAAATTAAAAACTCAGATGTGCCTCCTCCATCTGTTTCTGACTGAAATTAAATTAAGTTGCCCTTGATGCTTCATTTTGAGAACCAATGCATAATTCGAATCTCATTTGACCCTAATTGGAAAATTTAGCATGCTTCTGGGCCCTTAGCATAAATTTCCTCCACATCTTAAGTACCCCCTCTTTGACAGGAGGGAGACAGTATTCATAACTTTCCAATTATGAGGCCCTTCAACTCTGGAAATCCATTTACAAAGGCTTGTCTAAGAACCATGAAATGAAATTTTCTCCAGGAAAACTGCACAAGTGCCACAAAATATGCATAATTTGAACAGTATGAGCCCAAACTCATTCATAAATTGCTGCAACGAGACGTAACCAATAATACTGCTTTAATTTTTAAAACTACTTGTCACACAACAGCAGACAGTATAAACTTCAAAAAATAAAATAACAAAATCTTAAAAAATCATGTTTTTTCTTCAGAAAAACTGTTCAAGTGAAACCAAAAGGGTTGAGGGGAAAGTCTAATGTTAAAAAAACGTCCCATTACATGATTCATGTACAAAATCCAAATTGACTTGATTTTTCAATTTCACTCAAGCATTATGTCGTCGTTTTTTTTTCTTTGAACTTGAAATCTATAGCAATTTTTTTATTATGAAAAATGAAAGGAAAAGAAAGCATTTTATCGAGTAGAAGAAACAAATATGTTTTTGATAACAATTTAGCAGTATTTAAAAAAATGTTTTTAAGAGATGGGAAATCATAGGAAACGTTTCAAGATTTAATTGATGTGTAAATCTGTTTGGGAAGGCAGAAAAATATGTTGAAATGAAAGATTTCAAAAAAAAAAATTGGAAGCTTTTTTTAAAAAGCTTTTTTTTTCTCTTCGTATTGTGAGGTTTTTGGCGCTGAATTTGATGTGATCGCTGCTCGGTTTTGCTTTCTTTTTTATTTTCTTTCCGCTTCCTTTCTGCCGAGATCCTTCCTTGCCTAAATTCCTCTTGAATGCATTGAATCTTAAACTCAGTTGTCACTCAGCTCCAAATTCAATTTGCCTGCTTCCACTCCTCCAAGTATCCGCGAATATCAACGTCAGGCACGAGTGACACAGCGGTTTCTGTACAGACAGATGATGAGGAATTATTTGGAAGTGACACTGAACAGAGGGATTCTCCAGCAGAGTCTCCAGGAAATTCCAAAGTTTGTGCAATCTAACGTCCAGAGGCACCAAACATCGAGATACAGGAGTACAACTGCTGGAGAAAGTGGAAATGGATCCAGGAGCCATTCCTTTCACTTTCTGACAAGGCCCTTTCAAAAAGCACTAAAGGGCCTCAGGGCCCACCCAAAAAACTTACCAACTTTTCAACAGATTTCCACCGTAAAATTGAAGATTGGATCCAAACGGATAAGACGTCAATGGCTCCAGTTCAGAGAATTCGACAACAAGTGGGAATACCGTGGGTCTAAAAAAACTGAAATAGCAAGCACTCAAGTTTCGTTGAAGATTTAGGCGGAGATGAAACGAAAGAAAATAAAAATCAAACGGTTCAAGTTTGTTCAAATAACGTAAATATTTTCGTAAGTGTTCGGACATGGTTCGTTCGGTTCATAAGGGAGTGATGAGTATTTTTAAATTTGTCGAAATAAAATTTTGAAGGTATGTCCAATTTTTCTCAATAAGCAAAACAAGCCCATTCTATGACGGATAGCCTTTGAAGACAATTTAAAAAAGTTTTCTTTAAGTCTTCAGTGCAGACCTTTAAAGCATTCTACTCAACGCAAAATTGCAATCAATTCACGTTGAAGGACTAGTAATTTTCAATTTGCGTCCTTCAAGGGTCCTCCGTCTTAGATAACTCCTCTTCGAAACATCTGTTTTTCAGTGTAAAATTCCGTAAGGATTCTGAATAATTTTTTATAATTTTGAAAATCAAAAAAAAAATTGAGCTCTTGAAAAGTAACTTCAGGCACACTCGTTTCGTTGCTCACGCACAGTTTCTCATTGGCTAAATAAAAAAATGTACGGCTATAAAAAAAAAAACGACAATTATAAAGAAGAGTAAATCATAAAACTGATTCTCTAATCTTAATTTTCACAGTTGAACATTGTAATTAGAATTGTAAAACGCTTAAAAAAAAGAAATCAGAGCATGTTTGAGTTGATTCGAAAAAATAAAAAAGTGGAGATTTGTTGGTGATGCGATGATGCGAATGGCGTGGAAGAGGAGCATTGTTTCCAAGAAAAAGTTTTTGTTGAAGTATTACTGAAATGGGGAGTAAGCGAAGCGAGGAATTATTCATCGCCCATTCTTCTTGTCTGTACAAAAGCATGTTTGAAAGCGGAGGCTCGAGCGCTGCCTCCATTTTTAATCTCAATTTAAAATTCGAGGATGTGAAAGGGATGCTGGGAGATGGTTTGGCTTTGTGAGGGCATTAGGCCTGGATTTTGATTAAAGCCAAGGTGGGATGCTGGAGGAGTGCTGGTCCTTATCACTTCCATTAATTCTTCGGAAGGGAGACTAGGCGAGGAGCCCTTGAAAGGGAGGCCCTTCCTGATGGATTAACCAATTTCCACAACCACTGGAACTCATATCCCTAAAAGAACTGGAAATAAATCAGGGCCCCACCCCAAGGGCACCCCCGGCCCCACCTCCCTCAATTTCCAATAAATTTCCTATTTCAAACATTTTAACATCATCTCCCTACTTTCCTTCTGCTCTTGACGTTCTCCAGACTTCTCCTTCAATTAGGCTTTTTTCAAAATTGAGGTTGGTCATAAAAAATGAAATATCATGGACTTTAGGCAAAGGTAAGTTTTATTGCATGTAGAGTATTCGTAATTTGAATTTAGTGATATAGCACTATTTCCCCAAAACGGGCACACCCACTGAATAACCTAAATAACGGTTCCATGTCAATACCGAGAAAACCAAAACCCAGAAACATAAACTGAGAACGGCCATAAGCACAATGTGTGTTTTACTTTTCGCGTTTTCGGTTTTCTCGGATTTGGTAGTTCTCGGTTTTGGTTTTCACGGTTTATGTTTCTCGGCTTTGACCTGCTACCTAAATAGCTATAAAGCGTATTTCTAGAAAAGTAAATACGAATGTTATTTTCGAAAAAAAAAACTTACAAAAAACAAAATTTAAAAAAAAATCATATTTCCATTTCCGGTTATCTTTTTCCATCGATTTTCCCGCACTTTTGTTTTTTTTTTTGTTTTTTTTTTTTGCTATGAAATTGTAAGGGCAGACATTATTTTGTCACGTACAGGGTAGAACACGACGTTAAAGCGCTCTAATTTGATTGGATTTGCCTAAAGTGTTTAGCCAATATTTTACCGACAATGTGACAAAAAAGTGCGTGAGCATAAAATAGAAAAGGTATATTTTTGTGACCTAGATCCATTCTCCTTTATTAAATTGAGAGGGTTAACATGAAAAAAGGGTGGTTGCAGAAGGGCTAAAAACGTATTTAATAAATCAAGTTTATAAATCGAGGAAGATAAGGCCACTTAACCAATTAAGGCTAATTTACTAGGCTTTTAGTTAAAGAGAAGATACAAAAGAGAAAGCGTTTTTGGAAAGAGAAAGTGCTACTTTGAAAAAAGGGGCCTAACGCTTAAGTGCCTTATCTTGATGAAATGAAAGATCAAGTCAGCGTTCATTGGATTATTTGATACAGGCAATCACGCCTATAGACTGATTGATTATTCAGTGCGTTTTGTGTGCGGTTTGAGGCGCGGTTTATGCGGATTTTTTTTGCGGTAATGACTTTGCGATAAGTTTGATTTGCGTTATGATGTGAGTTGTTTTTGCATGACAAGGTCTCCTTTGGCTGTCATGCTAAGGGCGGGGTGGTGAAAGTGTTTTGTGGAACATCAAAGATAGATTTGTAGATTTAGGAACTGCTTTCACCGTTGCTTTCTCCATCAATTTCCCACTAGTCAGGAGTCAGGGGCAGAGGAGAAAGCTCATAAAATAATATTTCCCTTCTCTATCTTCATCCGGAGAAAGCAGCAAGGTTCATCAGAACTTTCTCCACGCTAAATTCTGGATCCACATCATTGAATCCTTGTTCCATTAACTGCAATTTCCTGCAATTCGAGGAAAAACAGTTTAAAAGCAAATGCAATCAAGCTGAACCTCCCTGATATTGCCTCCGTTTTTTTCAATAACGACAAACGAGTAAAAAAAGATAATGAGAAATAAACGGTGGGCTATTTGTAAGTTATTAGATTTTGGCAAAAAGGCTTTCTCCAAAGAGAAAGTTGCTTTCACTCGTTAATTACATATTACAGATTCTTAGTACCTATTCTGATTTATGTATAATGCATAAAACAGACTTTTTTTTTATTAGTGACAGGTACAAGTAATTGTCAACAGCTGAAAAAATTACAGGTTGGGCTTTCTATTGAAACGGTACATTAAATTAAAAAATTAACAAATTTACAGAAATAATTTTTTTTTCTTCCCCAAACTTGGAAAACGACGGACGAAACGACTAATCACATACATTTTAGAATATGTATCAAACCTAGGAATTAAAAATCTATACAACTAACATAAAATTATATTATGTACAAGTCTATAAAATGAAAACGAAATGTACCTTTTTTCCGTTCCGAGATGGGCTTGTTTGATTTTTTTACCCGTAATAAGAAAAAAAAATTTGCAAGAAGTAAGGTTCGTACCCACGCGCCAATGATTCCCAGCTGAACGCACTTCCGAGGGATTCAAAGGTGTGAAAAAGTTAAACATAATTAGAAAATTTGATCGCAGCAGTGCTGCGCTGAGAGTAATAAGGGGCTATGACAATTGTGTACTAAAATTTTATTTTTATTGTTAATTGTAATTGACAATTTCCAGCCCGAGACTTTCTCTTTTCTCCACCAACTGAAATGCTCCTTTGTAAATAATGTATTTATGTTCTAAATCCTCTCTAAAAATCTCTTATGTTCTAAGATCTCTTCAGATTGAATTATAAGTATACTTTTAATTTACACCTAAATAGGCTTTTTAGGCTTAGGTATCTCAATTGGCACGATTCGCTTCCACTGTGAGCCATTTCCTGAATTTCTAAAAAATAGCTCTACCCGGGTAATTGGAGCGGGGAGATCTGAGAAACCCTGCTCAAATCATTCCCAGTGCATATAAGGCATGGGGGAATGGAATTTTGTGGGAATTTCTTCCTATGGAATTCCACTCCGCCAAGACAACAGATTGAATTCTTTTGCACTGTCTTAGGATGAGGTTTAGGTCCAATCTTATTGGAAACTAATTCAACCGAACCTCAATTCCTTCCGAGTCAATGCACACAACTTAGGAGCCATTAGGCAGGGTTCGCGGGGGCCCTTGACCCAAGTACCCCCATTCAAACACGCTAAGGGCTAATGAAGAAACTTGAAGAGCTTCCTTGCGGTTGAGAGTGCGGTTAAGGCCTCACGTTCTTGAGACTAAGGGACCTTGGATAATTCAGAGATTCCGGAGGTAGGCGGGGGAAAGTTTAAATTAATTAATCGCCTCAGAATGCTAGAGTGGACTTAAGGCTTCCGTGTAGCCTTCCAAGGCCATTTTCAGGCTTCAATTCCTCCCTTTCAACAGAGAGGTGCGCAAAATTAATTTGAATACAAATTCCAAGGGTATCTCTCGATTTTGGAAAAAATCGAACCCATTTCAATCCAACAATTAAACCATGAAAATTTGTTCTATTTAATTCATCAGGTGCTAATTTTATTTTGAGTTGGTAATTATTATTTAAAATTTTGGAAAAAAATTTGTATTAAAAACTCAAACATTTTTTTTGGTTTTACACTGGTTCCGAGAAATTGTCCAATCTGATACGATAGCGTCTGCTTTCGCAACATCAGGATAATTGATAAGTGGCCGATACAATTGTAATCATTGACAATGAGTGTTTTCAATTCATTTCTGTGCAATTTTCAAATTACAAGTATAAAAGCACTATTTAATCGTGTTCTAAACCGTGGTAGACTGTTTGAATTTGACAAAATGTGTGACAGGATTGTGGAAGGTGAATGGAAGAACTTTGTTTTCAGGATAATTGAAAAGGAGGACATTGACAGAGTACTGGAAAATATTGGATCCGTATTTTACAATGACGAGCCAATTCTCGCAAGCATCGCCTCCAAGACACCTCAAATGAAAGAGGATATCCTCAATTTAGCCCTCTACGCCTTGAACCATAACGATAGGCTCAGCTTCTACGCCCTTGACAAGGAGACTGGCGAGGTCTGTTCAACATTCAATGTATTTCTATATTATGCTAAATTATAAATTGTACAAGATTTTAGACTCAAAATAAAAAAAACAAGGCATTTTTCACGAAATTATTAAAAATGCGAAATTTTTCTTTGATGCACAGATTGGTGCATCATGTAAGCTTGCTGTAATAATTAAATTGCAAGAACAATTTGAGATGACTCAAATTAACAAAATTTTAAATAAATTCCTTTTTCAAATTTTGAAATATGGGTTATTACTTTGAACAGATTGCAGGCATTAGAATCACGTACTTAGCCAAGGCGGGTGAAGACGACGCAAGTCCTTTTGAATGCAAGTCAGAGACAATCGCCAACGCAGTTCAGAACTTGGAGCAACTTAACGCAGAAGCAAACGTCCGGGACGCTTACGGTGTGACAGTGTACGCTGACCTGCTCTTCACGTCAGTCAACCCTCAGTTCAGAGGTCAAGGCCTAGTCACAGAGATGTACCGGAGGTCATTTGAGCTCATACGGAAACGAGGGATCCGTCTATGCAAAAGCAACTTCACAAGTCCGTTTACGCAGCATCTTGGCCTTAAATTCGGCTTCAAAGAGCATGCGCGAAGGAATTTCCTGGACTTCAAGGACGCTAATGGAAAGCAAGTCCTTCCAAATGCAGCGGCAGATCAAGTAGTGATTTTAATGGCGCTCGAATTTAAATAAATCGTACTGTAATTTTATTAAATTAAATTTTGTGTTTTAAACATCACTTAAATAAATCATAAAATCAAATTCAAAATCCAATCAAAAATCATCACGATGATGCTGGGAAAGTTTGGTTCAAAATTCCAGAAAATTGAAAAGAGAAAATGTCTTAAACAATTTTCACTTGCTACTTTCTTTTAATAGCAAATTTCCACTACATTATTTTGCCATAAAGTCTATAAAAAGTTTCAAATAATTAGGCGAGGTCTTCAACGATTTATTTCCTGCAAAGTTATCGCGTTTAGAAAATCCCTGTTCAGAAAACGGTTTGGATTTGTTAAGACGGACAGACTGCGAAGGAAGAGGCCTCAGAAGAGTCACGACAAAGAAAGACAAATTAGAGTGTCACACAAATGATGATAGTTGCAAATTAGAGAGACATGCAAACAACTTTCTCCTTGATTACTTTCTCCTTTCCCCAAATTCCAGGATAATGGTCTCCCTTTCACACAATTGCACTAGGCCACGCCTTTCTCCGCAAATTTATTTCCTCAATTTCAGAGAATCGCTTCGAGGAAATACGATTTCCTCACCACTCGCCTCGAGCATTAACTCTTAAAACAGCCAAACGAACACTACCCAGGACAGGAGTGCCCTTAGAGATGTAAATTTCAAGTTGCCGGGCCTTCAATTCCCACTTCAAGTGCTTTGTTGCTGAACCACTCAAAAGCCAAAATTACAAAAAAAAATTGAGATCTAGCAATTTGAAATAAGCGTCTTTCAATTGCACTAATAGGTCTGGCTTGTTTTGCTAGTTTTCACTTTACTTAAAAAATGCTATGAGAAAAAGGAAACCAGGAAATGCAGAGGTTTTGAATTTTTAGCTAGACCCACATTGGGGTGGAATAGATTACAAAATTTACTTGAGTTTTTTTTGTCACGCACAATTTCGCGTTTATTATATCAAGATCGTTCAAGTGAATTATTAGCTTCTGTACAACTTCGTTCTTAAATACTCAAAAAGTGTTTGACTCAAAAGATTTACGAGTTAGCTTTATTATAAAATTATTTCAAGGCAGGGGTTTGCGAGGCATATCGCTTGAAGCGATATCTGGATTTTTCAAAGTCTGTTTCTAGCCAAACACTTGCGTCCTTGACGTTAGTACAAGGTGACTAGAATCAAGAGAGCAACATCCTAGTCACGGCCATAAACTTTTCCTTGACGGCCAATTTATAACTCCTGCAAAATTGACGTTTT